>JAFEMH010002950.1:0-300137 GCA_022495995.1 Adenophora triphylla var. japonica | reverse complement strand
GCACTATTTTATTGGTTTCGAGCATGAGTATTAATGCCATGTTATCGGATTGTTATTATTCAATAAATGTGATGAAATATATGTCGCACTATTGTGATGGTTTAACATGGAGTAATATTACCAAGTTATGTATTGATATCCCAAGTGTGGATTTATTTTCAAGTATATATTATGTGCTTGAATGTGGTTAGATCACCGATTTCCGCAGGGGTATAATGGAATATGATCAATTATGAGAAATTGTTCCATAAGGCGATCAGATTATATTATACATGTGACTGTCCCCTTCAAGACACACAGACTGGGGTTAAATGCTTCGTATTAAGCTAAAAGTTTTACTGTGGAAAGCACCCCAACCCGTGACCTAACACGTGTCCCGAGCTAGAGGAGCTCAAACTAAGAAAATCCATCTAAATTTTTAAAACATTTATCGTCCTTTAAAGGAATACTCACTTTTCCAAACTTCCAAATTTAAAATCAAATTGTAAGATCTCTACTTAGTGGAAATCCAACCACAACTTTAATAAACCGATATCTAATCAATTACATTGGAAACCTTAATTAACATCTCTGCTTAACAAAAGGGTTTTCCAAACAAAATATAAAAGAGAAATACTTAACAAATACTCCTAACAAATTCACTCCTATAATTTCTTAACTTGTCAAGCCTCAAAATGCAAAAGTCCACAATGATACCCCGCCTCACCGGCCCGGGTCACCCGTCTCGGAATCTAAAACAAGAAAGGGAGAGGGGTGAGAATAAATCTCAATGAGCTATTACGCATGCAAAAGAATATGCCAGTATAAGATGCAACACATCAAAAGACATATCCATATAACCCAAGAGGCTTCTCGCCGCCAACCGCCCCATACACGGTTGGAAACAACGACTCAAATTTCAAAGATGAATATATCACAACACATAAGTACGATAAAGCAACACTTAGAAGGATACCGAGCCAAGGTTTCATCTCAAAAAGGATATACACATCCGAGCAAAGCAAAGAATAAATACGAAGCTTGCTCCTAACTACGTAACACAACAAGACTGGGGACTCCTGGACACAAGCCGTATCCCCGGTGAAAACTAGACCATCTACCTCAAAAGGAGATGCTAGCCCACAAATCCCACGCAAGGGGGACAAACTCGGCAATATATGAATTATAGATGGGATTCGGCTCAGTACCATTATAAATCCATAACATTGCCCAACAAACAAATAAATCAATACCGCCGGATTTACATATGACTAAGGCACAGTAATAACATACTTGCTTAACCAAACATTGTATGATCCAAAGTAGGATACATGTACTCACGATAGAATATCAATAAAGATAGCAATATAAATCCACAGGAAGGGGATAACAATAGCCACATGGTAGTATATACTCATGCCCAATCAATATCAAAGTGCCACAGCGCTTATGAGCACACTAAACAACATCAACAACAATATACTATAGGTAACACTAAGTAAGGGCAGCGAGGTATCATTAACCTACCCTACAATTTCCATATACAAGGGTACAAGGCCCCTATGAACTGGCTTCAAGTTCAGATTACCAAGTAGCTTAATGAGCTAGAGCACTATAGATTCTACACTAGCGCAAACTACTCAGTACAAAGATATGGGGTAAGTAAGGCCACTATGTATCATAACCATTCCTTCATATTTCTTTATATAACATCGAATAACCTAAATGAAAGTTCAAGATCTATTTCCCAAGTTGGAACTATTTTGGTGAAGTCACAAATCAAGCCTCTCAACCATTTTCAAGGACAATGTTTAAACTACTTCCACAGATTCTCCATTTTGATCACTTAAGATGTCCTTATGTAGCCAAAGTATTCTACTTTAATCTAGGTTAAGGAGATTTCATTTTGGTTCGCGTTTGATTAGGCTTCCTCTGAACAGCTCTAATGTTGAGGTGGGGAGAAAAAATTCGAGCCAGGGGACGACTCGTCCCCCAGGTAAGTCACGACTCGTCCCCAAATTGCTCCCCATGAACATCCGGCGTCCCCCTTAGGTCACGATTTCCTTCTTCGTCCAAGGGACGACTCGTCCCTCAGCCCAGAAATTTGCACAAACAAAGCAAAGAACCAACAACAAAGTCTCAAGATCTCAAAGTTCCAAACTACATGTATTCTAAGTTATGAACCTAAAAGGGCATTTCCTACTTCATAGCTCTCATACTACATCCCTTTAAGCTCCCAAAATGATATAAACCTAAACCATTTACTATTTGATTCCAACTCCATTTAACTTCCACATTTCAAATTAACTCCTTTAAATCTAATCATTCCATTTTCTTACACTTTTAACACTTTCATAAATGACAACATTCTTCTAAAACATTAACCACTTCCTCAACCCAAGTAGATCTCACAAAGTATCAAATAATCATTTTACACTATAACAACCTTTAAACAATCCATGAACATTTAAAGGAAAGGAAGGGTCATCATAACTCACCTTAGATTTTTAGAATAAAAGTTGATCTTCTTAGCTTGCCTTGCTACCTCTAGAGTGATCCAAACCCAAAAATGCCTTTGAGACTTGAAAATGGTGTTAAAATCTCTAGGCTACAATGCTTGGGAATGAAGAAGCCTTCAATGGAGTTCCATGGAAGAGTGAAAGAAGAGAAAGGAGGAAGAAGATGAAAGTATCTTGGTGAAGTATGGGGAGGTGCGTAAGGGAGAAGTGACGGGTGCCTCGACTTGAGGGAGCTAGGGATGAGGGGGAGGGGGCCTGGATGAGGAGAGGGAGTAAGAGGAGTGGGTTAGGGAGGACACTTGGAGGGATTCTGAGAAGGAGTAGAAATGGTCCCCCCTCTAACTAAGGCTTCCCACAATTCTAAATTAAATCCCTTTTTATTCCCATTATTTATTCTACACATTTTTAACCTTCTCTTACTATTTATCAAATTTCCATTTTTATTATTTCCCAAAATGCTTTATTAAATTTCTCTCTAGCAAATCCTAAGAATTCTAGAATTATTTCCCAATCATCTTATCTTAAAATACGAATTTTAAAGACATAAATAAACACATAAAGTTAACATAAATATTAAAAGCACATAATAAAATGTTTAAAATTAGTGCCTAGGGGTTGGGGATCATTAGCACTCACTCCCCTTAAAGAAAATTCGTCCCGAATTTAACTCGGTACAACTTACCCTAAGGTCCAAATAGCAAAGGTTACCCTTTCACACATTCTAACTTAACAATTTCATTTAGACTGCTCAAAGGCATGATTCTACTATACATTTTCATAGAGCCCGAATACTCTCTAGGATTTCACTTCCCAAGGTTCTAATTTCATTAATAACGTGATATTACAACTTAATAATACCAAACATACCATATGAATATCACTAACTTTACGAATTTTCCGATCTCAATGAAAATATAAATAAATAAAGCATTACAACTTAGGTCACTAAATACATTACACTATCACATTAAAACCTTCAGATACTCTATGAGCTTCTCCAAGAAACCGCCACCTATACGCCAAATCACCAACCCTTTTCTAAAACTTCAAAATGAAGCTGGATTAAAAATTTATACCTTTAGGCCTTGCTTCTCTAATTTCACCCCCAACAAATTGGAGAATCGAAATATCTTCCCTTAAGCAACGCCTCATTTGTATCGGTTTCTATCTTAATGCTAGAATGATAACTGTTATAATACGCAAAACCCGCTAAGTGTTAATTAAACTTCTCAAGTCTGAAGGAAAATCCGTCACACAACACAACCTATTTCTTCCGTAATTTGGGAAATCTTCAAATCTCTTTCCTTTCGACTAACTGTAAATCTTTCAACTCCTTTAGATCGGTAACTAACCCCGTAAGGGAGCTTCAAAAAGACAAGATTTCCACTTTAAATCACACAACCAATTGTTAACCACTCTCGATAAGAAATACTTCCGCTTTATCTAATTAACTTCCTCGAAACCTACGCTATCACTTTCCCATTCCGTATAATATCAAATCAAATCTTCCTTTAATATATACACTTAGAATTTCACAAGGTCCTCACATCCGCTAGGTAATAGATAAGCGATCGGGTTCAAAGCCAAATCCTTATTTCTTGCTATTACTAACAATGTGATTCATCCTCATCACATCCTACACCATTTATACGCCCTTTAGAGTCAACCAAAAGCAACGACTTTTCCATTCTTAAGAATTCCATTAAATCTCTTCTGACATGTAAAGCACTTGCCAACTCAAAGATGCAAGGACTTAACCCTCGGCAAAATCCAATGGTAACATCCACGCAGTTAAGACTATAGAACCCAAAATTTTTTGAAATCTTCTCGAAAGCCAACTCATAGCTAACCAAACTTTTGCATACGCAGGGACTCCTCATAAGGAATCATTAACACTAACTCTCAATTTATCCTCACGATCTTCCCGGAAAACTTTAATTAACAAGTGATATCGCCAATCATAACTATCATAAGGCCATCAAAATAAGGATTACAATTCTGCTTATCCTACTCGTAGCCAACACATGAAATATATCGACGGGAGTTCATTTATCATTTACTCACAATTAGCACATAAAATTTTGAAAAGACTTCTTATGCGAGTCTAACATATACTAATTACCCTTCACATCTTGATGCAAAATTTTCACCTTAAACACCCATATATGACAAGAATTTTTACATCTAGGTTCACCTATATCAAATACCAACATAAGCAATTTAGGCATGGAAAAGGAGACTCACTTATTATGATAGTCTACCATTTAAACAACAACTACCTAACCCTCCTGGTCAAGTATATTTCAAAATCGTAAATTAATAATCATACCAAACCAATCGGCAATACATGCTCAGCATAACCACCTCACCATCGTGGTAAACCCAAGAAGGTTCGAGGTATCCTCTCATAAGAGCGTAATCCTCTAACAATAAAACAAATTTTCAAAAACAATGTTTGACACATAGAAATAAAACACTATGCCACACGTAATGGTATGAAACAGATCTATAAAATGTGACCCCTAACTCCTGAGACAGAGAATTTACCTCTAGGGACCCTGAGGGATCCATCTCTCCTGGATCCGAAACACACACTCAATTACTTACCCTCTCCTTCGGTTCTCCTTCGCTATCCCTTTTGGTACCATCTCTTTGCCTGCTCTCACCTTGTCGACCGCCGCTTGAAGCTCGTCCCCGCCGCAACCTTGGGGCAATTTCTCCTAAAGTGTCCCAATGCTCCACAACTTAAACACTTGCCTTGCTTACTCCAACATCGATCTTCTGTATGTCCAACCTTCTTGCAAAATCCACAAATCATCCCATACCGTTTGGGTACCGACCTAGACGAAGAAGCTACCCTAAGTTCCCTCTCTTATTCCTCGAGGCCGAAGTCCTCAAGTTGTCCTCTAGTGATTTTGGATCCTTGTCCTATATACTTTGGCTTGTTTCCAATCCCATCTTCCGATTTTCCACTATTTTCCCGATGTCCTTTTCAAACTTATATGCTCTATCTATGACTCGTTTGGAAAGCGGTGAAATTATTAATCCATACTTTCTTCCTAAGCTCGCTCCTCAAACCTCGTTACAAACTTCGAACCCTTTTTACTTCATGCGATACCAAATGAGGGCAACACCTAGCTAATTCCTCAAACCGGATCGAATACCGATCTACCGTCATGTTCCCTTGTTTTAGTCTTATGAATTCAATCTCCTTTTTATCCCTTGTAACCATAGAAATGAAATAGTCCTCGAACCGTTGAGTGAAATTATCCCAAGTCTCGGGCGTATGATCCCGCTCCCAACTTCCCTTCAATATCCGCCACCACCGACCGCCTAAACCCTCAAGTTTGAACACAGCATACCTAACTTTCTCTTCGTTGGGACTTTCTATAACCTCAAGAATCCTATTCATTTCGCTAACCAATTTTCGCCCGAACGGATTCGGATCTCCGTTAAAGCTCGGTGGGTTCATCTTCACAAATCTTTCCAATCCATCACTTTGACATCCCTCGGGTTGATTCGGAACCGATCCTCTAGTCTCCATATCCCGTACAAACTTCCCGAATAATTTCATCATCTCTTCATTCCGAATTCCACCTATGCCCATATCTACTTCAATTTCTAGAACCTTCCGCCGATCATCCTTGCTTCCACCATTAGAACGAACTCCCGCATAAAACACTCGACGTCAAATTCCACACATTCCCCTTAGTTTAGACATCTACCCTCGACCTCTAAACTAAGCTCGATATTAACTGGAGCACCCCAACCCGCACCTAACACGTGTCCCGAGCTAGAGGAGCTCAAACTAAGAAAATCCATCTAAATTTTTAAAACATTTATTGGCCTTTAAAGGAATACCACTTTTCCAAACTTCCAAATTTAAAATCAAATTGTAAGATCTCTACTTAGAGGAAATCCAACCACAACTTTAATAAACCGATATCTAATCAATTACATTGGAAACCTTAATTAACATTCGTTTAACAAAAGGGTTTTCCAAACAAAATATAAAAGAGAAATACTTAACAAATACTCCTAACAAATTCACCCTATACTTAACTTGTCAAGCCTCAAAATGCAAAAGTCCACAATGATACCCCCGGCCTCACTGGGTTCGGGTCACCGTCTCGGAATCTAAAACAAGAAAGGGAGAGGGGTGAGAATAAATCTCAATGAGCTATTATGCATGCAAGAATATGCCATATAAGATGCAACACATCAAAAGACATATCCATATAACCCAAGAGGCTCCGCCGCCAACCGGCCCCATACCAGGTTGGAAACAACGACCACTTCTAGCAAAGATGAATATATCACAACACATAAGTACGATAAAGTAACACTTAGAAGGATACTGAGCCAAGGTTTCATCTCCAAAAAGGATATACACATCCGAGCAAAGAAGAATAGTTGATGAAGCGGTTCCGGAACCATGAACAATAACGGTACTGGGACTCTGGACACACAAAGTGTATCCCCGGTGAAAACTAGACCATCTACCTCAAAAGGAGATGCTAGCCCACAAATCCCACGCAAGTGGGGACAAACTCTGGCAATGTATGAATTATAATGAACTCGGCTCGGTGCCATTATAAATCCATAACATTGCCCAACAAACAAATAAATCAATACCTAGAAATTGGATTTACATAACTAAGCACAGTAATAACATACTTGCTTAACCAAACATTGTATGATCCAAAGTAGGGATACATACCACGATAGAATATCATAAAGATAGCAATATAAATCCACAAAGGGGATAACAATAGCATGGTAGTATATACTCATGCCCAATCAATATCAAAGTGCCACGCTTTATGAGCACACTAAACAACATCAACAACAATATATATAGGTAACACTAAGTAAGGGCACGAGGTATCATTAACCTACCCTACAATTTCCATATACAAGGGTACAAGGCCCCTATGAAGGTTCAAGTTCAATTACCAAGTAGCTTAATGGTGAGACCTATAGATTCTACACTAGTGCAAACTACTCACCAAAGATATGGGGTAAGTAAGGCCACTATGTATCATAACCATTCCTTCATATTTCTTATATAACATCGAATAACCTAAATGAAAGTTCAAGATCTATTTCCCAAGTTGGAACTATTTTGGTGAAGTCACAAATCAAGCCTCTCAACCATTTTCGACAATGTTTAAACTACTTCCACAATTCTATTTTGATCACTTAAGATGTCCTTATGTAGCCAAAGTATTCTACTTTAATCTAGGTTAAGGAGATTTCATTTTGGTTCGCGTTTGATTAGGTTTGAACAGCTCTAAAGTTGAGGTGAGAAAATCGACCAGGGACGACTTCGTCCCCAGGGCACGACTCGTCCCCAAATTACCCCCACCGAACCTGGCGTCCCCCCTTAGGTCACGACTTCCCTTCGTCCAAGGGACGACTCGTCCCTTGGCCCAGAATTTGCACAAACAGCAGCAACCAACAACAAAGTCTCAAATCCCAAAGTTCCAACCACATGTATTCTAAGTTATGAACCTAAAAGGGCATTTTCCTACTTCACAGCTCTCATACTACATCCCTTTAAGCTCCCAAAATGATATAAACCTAAACCATTTACTATTTGATTCCAACCCATTTAACTTCCACATTTCAAATTAACTCCTTTAAATCTAATCATTCCATTTTCTTACACTTTTAACACTTTCATAAATGACAACATTCTTCTAAAACATTAACCACTTCCTCAACCCAAGTAGATCTCACAAAGTATCAAATAATCATTTTACACTATAACAACCTTAAACAATCCATGAACATTTAAAGGAAAGGAAGGGTCATAATAACTCACCTTAGATTTTTAGAATAAAAGTTGATCTTCTTAGCTTGCCTTGCTCCTCTAGATGATCCAAACCCAAAAATGCCTTTAGACTTGAAAATGGTGTAGAATCTCTAGCTACAATGCTTGGGAATGAAGAAGCCTTCAATGGAGTTCCATGGAAGAGTGAAAGAAGAAAAGGAGGAAGAAGATGAAAGTATCTTGGTGAAGTATGGGGAGGTGAAGGGAGAAGTGATGGGTGTTGACTTGAGGGAGCTAGGATGAGGGGGAGGGGGCCGGATGAGAGGGAGTAAGAGGAGGGGTTAGGGAGGACACTTGGAGGGATTCTAGAAGGAGTAGAAATGGTCCCCCTCTAACTAAGGCTTCCCACAATTCTAAATTAAATCCCTTTTTATTCCCATTATTTATTCTACACATTTTAACCTTCTCTTACTATTTATCAAATTTCCATTTTTATTATTTCCCCAAAATGCTTTATTAAATTTCTCTAGCAAATCCTAAGATTCTAGAATTATTTCCCAATCATCTTATCTTAAAATACGAATTTTAAAGACATAAATAAACACATAAAGTTAACATAAATATTAAAAGCACATAATAAAATGTTTAAAATTAGTGCCTAGGGTTGGGGTCGTTACACTTACAGATAGCTGCGATCATATATGGTTCTCTGAAAAATAAGTCTTATAAGATGTGAATATGCCTAAGCAGTTCACAAATGAGTGAAGTTTATACTCCCGACGTTGTACGACTTATTGTGCAGACGAGAAAGGTAAAATGAGGTAACATAAGGTGTTTACCGCTTTACCAATGTGATTATGAGCAACCTGTTTATGTGTTGCATCTTATATGGCATATTGGTGCATTCATAATAGCTTGCTGAGATTTATTCTCACCCCTTCTCCCTTTACTATTTTAGATCCCGCTGAGATAAGTGGACCAGACCGGTAAGGCCGGAAAGGAGTTTGGATCGCGTACATTGAAAAATTCAAGATCAATAGGTAAGGTCGACACATTACGATCTTCTCTCCCAAAGGTCGTCTCTTCCAGGTAGGTAATGTGTTCCCCTTTCCTCATTTTCCCTCGATTTCAGTCCATATTTTGGAAATTAATTTATTTGTAAACTGTTCATGCCGATTTTTTCATCCTTTAGTGTTTTATTTTTCCGATTTGTAGTTAAAATTGAAGACTTTTTTTTGGCGAATCTGATTGTTATGGATGTTTGCACAATTTGTTATAGAGTATGCATTTAAAGCTGTTAAGGCTGCTGGTGTAACAATACAAGAAACAGGGCATTTACCGACGTACTTTTACCGACGGACACCGTCCGTCGGTAATACCGACGGAAAACAAACGGTTACCGACGGAAATTAATTTTATTTTACCGGGAATTTTTTTTTTAAAAAAATTCGTTTTGTCCGTCGGTAATTGATAAATTTTCGTCGGCAATCCCGACGGATTATGTCCGTCGGTATTACCGACGGACCCGTCCGTAGGTAACAAAGACCTATATATAATGAAAAAATCCCCATTTTTAATTACGCCTTCATTTTTATTACGCCTTCATCTCAGTCATTCGCGAAGAACGCGAACCCTAACGCCGTCGTTCGCCGTCGCCGTCTTGGTAAGCCATCTTTCTCTCTCTCAATCGTTTTCTCTCTCTCACTCGATTTCTCTCTCTCTCATCAGTAATTTGCATACAAATGCCCTAGTCTCTGAACAACGCCGTCGCCGCCGAGCCAGCCGTTCGCCGTCGCCGTCTCCCGTTGGTAAGCTCTCTTTCCCTCTCTCAATCCCTTTCTCTCTCTCACTCGATTTCTCTCACTCACTTTCTCTCTCTCTCATTTGTCACAGCCATTCGCCGCCGTTACCGCCGTTCGCCGCCGTTGCTGTCGATTCCTTCCTAATTTCTGGTAAGGATTTCTCCTTTCTATTTCTCAAATACCATCACAAATTTCAAGGAATTTATTTTTGAAAATGATATTCGAAAATTCAAGGAGAGATCTGTATCTAAACATCTAAATTAGGATAGTTTATTTAGCTAAACTTTCTACTAATTTGAAATCTGATAAAACTCTTATTATTATCGCTTGAGTTATTTAAGGAATTTATTTTTGAAACAATTTAAGGATAATATATGGAAAGTCAAGATGGTTATACTTTAATAACTAACCCGTTTTTAAATAATCATATTCGAAAATTCAAATTTTGAATTGAAATCCAACAGTATAAATTTCAAAATTCAACATTTGAAAATTTTAGAAATTTAATTTTTGTAAATTCTTGATTACTAATTGAACGACGAATTAAATATCGCCACGTAGAATTCCACTTCATAAAGCCACGTGGTGGGCTGTGTGAATGCCATTTGTATTATATTTTTTCTAAAAATGAATTAAATCTTACTCCCTTCATTTCGGTTCTCTCAAAATAAAATTTGCATTTTTGAATAAGAAAGATGACTTAGTGCAATTTTAAAATTATATAAACTAATCAAACACATTTCTTAATCAAACAAGATTTCTCAACCGACAAACTATTAAATTTACCTCAAGTGGACATACCTAATCAGAAAATTTGTTCTTAATTTAATCTAAGGACTTCAGATAGCATATTTAGGCTCAGTCTTATGTTTGATTGTAATATAGATAATAGAATACTCCCTCCGTCCCACTATACTTGACACCCAAGGGGTGGGTTCAAAAACCAAGGAAAAAGAATAAAATAAAAAAAAATGTGTGGTGGAAAATGAAGAGAGAGAATGAGTGGGATAAATAGTAGTGTTGGTTTGAATAAATATGTGGTAGAAAATGAAGAGAGAGAATGAGTGGTGCGGGTAGAGTGGAATATAAAAATATAAAAACTTGGTTATTTTTGGAAGGTGTCAAAATTGTAGTGTGGACAGGCCCAAAATGGAAAGAAGTGTCAAGTATAGCATAGGGGACGGAGGGAGTATGTTCTTATTGTTATGAGCTATTTGGTCTGTTTTAGTCTCGTGCAAAGACTGTAACCATTGTATTTGAACATTGTCTTTTTATTCATGAAGGCAGAATTGGTGATTTGATCCAAACTGCTTTTTTTTTTTTTTGTTAGTTTTTGTGTATAAAGAGTGCTACTGGCTACTACAATGCCTAATATATTGTCTTAAAAGAAAGCTGGAAGTGGTGCATAAAATGGCCGAATGGATATTCTTTGATGGAGTAAACTATTGACCATTGACATGTAAATGTTTTTAATTGACACATCAAAAATGATTTTGTTTATCCGGACAAGAGATTTGTGATTATTTTTATAAATGTTTTATATAGCTTCATGTCCATCTTTGTTCTTAATTTAATCTATAACTTGGTATGTGTAAGTTGTTTTTTCATGGGCGCCATGTTTATGTATGTAAGTATATGTAGATTTAAGAAGTTGGAGGGCTAATTTGGTGAAAATGTTGTTTTGAATTAGAATTATTGGGTTATGTATAGTATCTTTGCCGCACACCACCTCCACTAGTTCTAGGATCCCATTTTGGGGCGATTGATCGCATCGGCGGACGATGAGTGTGCCATCTCGCCTACGTTTGCAGCGCACCGATATCACACTCTGACACCCTTGATGCACTCTTAGAGTCGGATCACACTTTTTTGATCAAGCAGATAAGCTGGCTGTTACTCTTAATTTGTATTAGATGGCTTGTGTAAAGTCAAGGGGGGAGGGAGGGGGGGTGAATGTCTAAAATTAGGATGACTTGGAATGGGAAGTACTTGTTAAGAAATTAGAGCTCCTAATCAACAACAACAACAACAAAGGCCTTAGTCCCAAAATAATTTGGGATCGGCTAACATTAATCCTCATATGTCAAATCGATTATTATAAAAAAGGTTGTTGGAAAAAAAATAAATAAATAAGTAAAAAAAAATAAATAAAAAATAAAAATAAAAAATAAAAATAAAAAAAGCAAAATAAATAAATAAAATAAATAATAATAAAATAAAATAAAATATAAATAATAATAATAATAATAATAATAATAATAATAATAATAATAATAATAATAATAATAATAAAATATAATAATAAAATATAATAATAAAAAATTTTAAATAAAATAAAAAATAAAAAATAAAAATAAAAATAAAAATATACATATCATGTATAACTATACTTATAAATAAGATGAGAGTCTTTCACTACCTGCCTATCAAAATATCCGTCCATCTTGGATAAAAAAAGATAGAAGCAAACTAAGTTCTCCAATGTTTGAGAAAAGGATTTTCTGTTTTAATAAGAGTTTTTCAGCGTTTCACTGTATATTCTCTCTAAGGATCTCAAACATGCGGCCATGTTTGTGACAGTGCTTTTCTCAGCACTGGTGTTCATCGGTCTAAGATAAAAACAAGGTAACGCATTAACACCGGTGAAATGAAGAAAAGCAACTGTGGTCTTCACTTTTTCAATCTCCACCTTCCATTTACTCAAGATCGATTGAGCAGGAATCTTCCTGCATGAGCTTGAAAGCTGGCAGCTGCCCTTGCCCTCAAGCTCATGAGGAAGATTCTGCAATCGTGATCTGGAAAGATGAGAAGCGGAGATTGAAAAATTGGAGGAAAGTTCGTTTTCTTCTTCACCGGTGTTATAATGTTATGCCTTGTTTTTACTTGTGACCGTATAACACCAAAGTGAAGAATAAAACAGGCATCGTCACAAACATGGTTGTTATGTTTGAGATCCTTAGAGAGGAGGACAAATGAAACCGGAAAAACTCTTATTAAACATGCGAAAATTCTTTGCTCAAACAATCGAGAACTTGTTTGGCTCTGATATTTCTTGGTCCTAAGCCGAGATAGGGTTTTGATAGTTGTGGATGATAACGACTCTCATCTTGTTTATAAATGTTAATTTAATTCATGATTGTAAAATTATATATTTTACAACAAAGAATTAATATTTAAAATTATTCACAATATTAATAATTTAAAAATATGATAGATGTGTGTGTTAATTCATTATTGTAAATTTATGCATTTTACTGTACGAATAAAAATTAATGTTACGACGTGACGTTGTGAATGTGCTGGAAACACAAAAGCTTAGGAAACTCCGTTTAAGAATCTTTAACTTATCATGTTGAGGTCAACATGTAGTCAATGATTCTTAAAATTGTCCGTAAGGATAGTCTTGAAATGCACGATTATATGATTTTCAGAATATCATTATTTGCCTATTAAAATTGCTTGAATAGCCGATAGTCGAGATATTTCGCTGTATTAATCCTATTGTTCTCTCGAGTGTATACTAGACATGGTTGGTTATACACTCGTCGATTCTAATCGATAGTGTTTGATTAACCTAGTCTACGTCGTGCACTCGGGAGACTATGGGGTTGAGCGCCGAAATTTCTTGATTTTCGATTATAAAGTGCAGACAAAGTGATATTTCGTAATTCATGCGTGTATTTCGGGATGGGATAGAAGCTTCGACCCCAATTCTAAAACCTAATGGACATGAATTGTCCTTTTCACCCTAGAGAATGATATACTTTACAACAAAGAATTAAATATTAATATTTAAAAATTATTCACGTCCACCTAAACCGACTACATTTTCTTGGTAATTTGAGCCCTTTCTTCCTCTTAAAGTCTCGAAGAAGTCTGGGTCATGACGATTTGCAAGTTTGATGGTAAAATCGGTAGTGATTATGAATTTTGGGGTAGGGGTTAGAGTATGAAAGTTAGGGTAGAAATTGCTTACAAGAGAGACTGGGAAAGAGAAGCCGCGTGAATTAGGGTTAGGCTCGATATCAATAAACCTCAACGAAGTGTCTCTTGCTGCTTTTAAGTTCAGAATCCAAATTTAGGGAATTGCAATGCGTTAATTACATCTAAACTCAAGTTAATATATTATGAAATGCAGGAGTTAATTATGTCCTGGAGAAGATCGTAGTTTGATGGATAATCGTAGTAATCCCTTAGAAGGGGTGTCGACCTCAATTCTGTAAGGTTTAGAACATTTCGTGGAGTTACTAGAGCGCATCCTGAAGGTGAATGCGTGATGATAAGATTAGGTGTCCTTGTAAAAAGTATAAGAATAGAAAATATCTGAGTGTTGGATAGGTAAAGAAACATGTTTTCAGAGGCAGTGGTTTGCTGGATGGTTACAAGGTATGGGTAGCGCACGGGGAGCGTGATGTGGTCAAACAAGTGTTCGCAATCATCCTATCAGATCACGCGGTCCGCCAATGGAACCCGAACATTTGATTGATGAAGAGGAGCCGTCTGTCTGTTTGGATGATATGGTTCGAAATGCGGCCGGCCCGTAGTTTGATTGGAACCCTAATCCAACGAGGCACCAAATCCCATTGCAAAGAAGTTTATAGATTTAATGGACTTCGCAAATGAGGAAAATTCATCCTGTGCAAAGGCTACAAGTGATAGAGCAAGTGACTCAAAGCTTCTAACTATCAAGAGCTCATATAAATATGAGCCAAAGCATACTTACGATCGTATCATGTCATGGGGACAACGGATGCTTTACCCGAAGAAAATAATATGGTTCACTTAATTTTTATGAGACGAAAAAGTTGGTGGGGCGGATCGGTCTTGTGGTATGTTAAAATTGATGTCTTGCAAGAATCGGTGTGCATGCTTTTTATAAGGAGGAGGAATGAGGGCCTCGATTCATGTTCAATATGTGGACTTAATAGGTATAAGCCACCACGTCGTGGTAGTGCCAAGCACAAGAAAAACGTGCTCCTCGGGCGCGGTTGCGTTATATGTTGCTAATTCCCGGGTTGCAAATGAATTTGATGCATTGAAAGAAAGCCTAGAAGCCATGCATTTTTAGCACAAAGAAGTGTCCTCGTGAAGTGAGTGTGATGACTCATCCTTCCGACGGGTGAAGCATGGAAACATTTTGATGCCACTTACCACGATTTTCTTTGCGGATCCTAGAAATATAAGGTCAGGGATATGTACGAGCATGGGTTTTCTCCATTTGGGACCAGGGGAAAATCTTTTATTCATGTCGTGTCCGTTATAGTCACAAAGTGTTTAATCTTTCCCCGTGGTTATGTATGACTGACCCTTATATGTATTTGAGTTTAATTTTCATTCTCGGGCCTTCGAATCCAGGCAAAAACATTGATGTGTATCTTCCGACCTTCGATGGATGAACTCAAATACCAGTAATGGAATGATGGTGTCCAGAGCATGGGATGCTTTCCCAGAGATTGCAAAATTTTAACATGAGGGCTTGCAGTGATGTGGACAATTAATGACTTTCACGCTTATGGTATGATGTCGGGATGGAGCACACATGGAGAGCCTGGCCCGTCCTGCTTATTGTATGGAAAAATATAGATGCATTCACACTTGGCAGATTACAAGAAGCGAGTGTTGGTTTTGATTGCTACGAGACGGTTTCTTCCTAGTGACCATCCATTTCGTGAAACGGAGGAATGCTTTTACCAAAAATAGAGTTAAGCATCGGGGCCCCCCTCCCTCGCTCCGAGTGGCGAGGATATTTTTGAGCAGTGTACGGTGTCTGATGTCGGGTGGGAAAGATGTTTTCAAAGGATAGACCGGGCGGATTTGATTCGTAAAGACCATAAGCTCGGATTAAAAAGAGTATATTTTTTGGGAGTTACCTTATTGGAAGACGAACTTGATAAGACATAACCTTGATGTCATGCATATTGAAAAAATGTGTTTGACAATATTTTCAATACATTGATGGGTTTTAAAGGCCTCCCAACGAAGGACACGAGACAAGGGTCGGCTAGACCTTGAAGCGGATTTGCAATCGTAAAGATCTCAACATTGTTTAAAGTTCATGGAAAAGATTTCAAACAAGTTGCTCCCTTTGTTGTCAAGATAGGATAAGCAAACTGTGTCTTCGCACACGTGGTTGAAAAGATTTGAAACTTCTACGATGGGTAGTGCATCTAATATTGGCAAGCTGTGTGAATGTGGAAGAAGGGACGGTATGTGGGTTGAAAAGTCATGATTGTCCCACGTATTATTGGAAAGGTTGCTACCCATTTGCATTTTAGAAGACATTCTCCTAATGAAATATGGGTTGCCACTATGAGAATCTGAGTGAATTCTTTCAAAAGCATGTTGACTTCCGGCCTCTTCGTGTTGAGGATATGAGAAAGACTCTACGAAGAGAGCATTATGTGGTGACAATATGCACGAGCTTGAAAAGATATTTCCGCCATCTTTCTTTGATTCAATGGAGCATTTACCAATTCACCTATCTTCATGAAGCTAGAGTTGGAGGACACATTCGGTACAGATGGATGTATCCATTTGAACGATTTTTGGGAGTTTGAAAAAGAATACTGAGCAATAGAGCAGCAAAGTTTGAGGCATCCCAATATGCGAGATCGGTGATTATCGATGAAATTGTGTCGTTTGTTTCAACATATTTTCACCCCGACAGTTGAGACAAGGTTCACTAAAGTGGGGCCTTAGAAATTATGATGGGGGAGTCAACGACTCTGATGGAAAAAATTTAGTTTTTTCTTCTCTGGTCCGATTCCTTGGCAATAGAAAGTGCACAGACGCATGCTTCAAAGCAAAAAAAAATTAAAAGCGGCTAAACTCTATATTCTCCTTAAGCTGTACTTTGAGGAGTCGAGGGACTACTTGGAAGTAAGCATTCTTCATTTGTTATTAAGTAATGTTAATCCTAATAACTTTAATACGAACTAAGCTAAACTTTATGTTCTCCTTGAATGCGAAAAGTATAGTTCGAAGAGCAAAGTCGAAGACATTACTGCTTGCCGAATTGATTTCAATAAGGGACGGAACAGCGAATTTCCCCTCCTGGTTTAATAATTATGCTTAAATGCCAATTCATTAATTCAATGTTTTTAATAGAATTTGAAGTATGAGTTTTTTACTATCTATGTGTTTTTATTTAGATTTTGAACAACCGTAGTGGAGATCTCTGGTATCTGGGAGATTACAAGCATTAGCACACGGTCTAGTCCTTAGAGTGAATGTATATAAGGGCTATTTTGTCAATGGCTACGTATTCCCACCGCAGAAGAATATGGCCAAGAAATCAACTTGGAATAGCGGGTCAATCTCGAAGGAAATCTCGATTATTATGGCGTATTGAAAGAAGTTATTGAATTGGAGTACTTGCTTGAAGTGCAGTGAGTTCTTTTCAATTGTGAGTGGCGGGATCTTGAGCGAGGCATTACAAAGCATGGCACTTTTGATCTCGTTGACTTAAAGCATTCTTCTAGGCATAATGATGATGATGTGTTCATTCTTGCATCTCAAGCAGCAGTGTATATGACCCTACCCCAGTCGACGAAGAGGAGTCTGGCGGATGGTGGGCGTATGGAAAAACCAAAGCAAAGCACTTTTGATATACCATTGCGTGCAAAAACGTCTACTTCAAATATTGATTCATTATTAAATGATTGTTATAAGGAAGAGGAAATGCCTATACCTCCGATTATTTCCTTGAATGATAATGTCGAGGATGAAGCATTAATGGCCGAAAACACCCGTCCACTAGGAGAAAGTCACTTTCAATGAAATCGAGTATGACAATGTGGAGGATGAGGAAGGAGAAGGGTATATATCGGGTCCGATGATGAAGATGGGGAAGAAGACGACGACAGAAAACTAGTGAAGAAGAAATTGAATTTTGTAGTGATAGTGATCAAGATTGTAGTGAATGAATCGGTTAGTTTTAATTGAGATAATGTTTGTATATAATGTTTACATTTTATATCACTTATCAGCTGTAATATTATATCTATCTCATGATTTTCAATTTTACTCTTTACTCTTACATGCTATGTAATATTACATCTATCTCATGATTTGGACAATAAATGCTTCCTACTATTTAAATGCAAACATAGTGTATATTGGTTTAGTTGCAAACATCTTACTCCATAATTTGCTTGGACATGTAGTCATTATTTTGAATGCTTCCTACTATTTAAATTTTGTTCTACTTAATGATATTTTATGTCTACATATATAATATACTAGTTTAGATATGTCGGGTCGAGGTGGGCAATCGTTGAAAGAGAGCAAGGTTGCGGGTTTTTGTCCATCGTCTTGTTTCACCAAGGACGGGAGGGAGGAGGCTCTACTTCTGGTTACGTAGTGATGATGATTTGGCAGGTAGCTCTAGTGTTCTGTTAGTGAACCATCAGGAGGCGGGTTAATTTGGACGCAATTATTAATGAGGAAGGAAAAATGGAAATATCTATATCTCCCAGTGGCCAGTAAGTATTATTTAATTGTAAATGTCATTTATATAATGTTTACATTTTATTATTGTCTTTTTATTTATATATATATTGATATATTGTTTTTCAGTTAATATCTTAATAGGTTTATACATGGTGGTGGTTGTCAAGATCTTGCTAGATGGTTTGGAAATTTATTAAGTGGGTATAATTTTGAGGAATTTTATCCACCCCAAAGTCAATATCAAAAGATGTGTGCGCAATCTGCGGTATTGCCGAGTTTTAAAATTACTTAATTCTCTTTCCTTTGTAAAGTTTGTAGACTAGTCCCACATTTTATTTAACTACTTTTACTATTTTTGTAGCACATATATTCTTGCCTAGCCCGGATTCTCCGACCTACAAATAGAAGGCTTTCAAGCATAACTAGTTGCTAAGTGATGCACCGTGGCAAAGTGTATGATATGAAAAAATAGTGGCTAAGGGATGGATTGCCTCCAGCTAATTTCTCGAATAGTGCGTGGAAGCAGTGGAAAGCCTATTGGAATAGTGAAAAAATTCAAAAAAATTCAGAAATTGTAAAAAATAATAGGAACTCACAAGAGGCGGGGGAGTGTGCACCTTTGGAGGATCGATTAACCAGAGACTTGGTCCCGAATGGTAAACTTATTTAATTTATTATCAGTTTGTAAATTAAGCAATACTCTATTTGATTTATATATTGTTATTATTTGATGAAATTTTGAAGTTTTAATTTTTTATATGTTAAGCGAAAAGAAACACGGAGATGATGAGGGTGATCGCTTCTTTGTGTTTATGGCTACACATCTTACGGAGGCTCTGATGGCTCCGGGACCACGATGGGTTAACCCTTTTTTACCAGACACTTTATGTAAGTGTTTCTAGCATTTTCTATTAGTAAATTATAAATTATTTAGTTAAAGAAATATTATTTTCTACCATAGTGTATAATGTTTTTTTCGGGAAGAGTATGATAGGCGGCTCGTGACGAGGCTATTGAAGAAGGAAGTATAGGCGCACGAGAACACCGAGCGGCCTTTCGTGAAAAGCTTTGGGCGGCCGTTGTCCTCAAGAGACAAGCAACGAGACCGCTTGCACTGGATTCGGAGGACATGGTCTTGGGTTTGTTAACATGCCATTCGCAGCCCTACTACGCAATACTTTTCATCTTCTTCGTGGCTGATCGGCATGTGAATCGAGCCGTTTGATGATGAGTCCACAGAGGTTCGGGCGAGTGACCGGATCTAGAGAGCTGTGTGAGGCCCAGTGGGAGTCGTACTCCAAAGCGGGTGCAGGGCCAGTGCGAGCATATTGGAGACGGGCTTGAGCGGCGCATGCAACAATACCTTGGCTACCATGAATTTGCACCGTGTGTGTAATAGCGGTAATGCTTCGATGAGTCGATCGGTCCAATACCTTAGGCGAAGTGGCGGTGGTAGCGGTGTGACGCGGCGCTCGTGGTCGTGGTCGTGGTAGTTAACCATTCATTTTAATTTGGCATGTAATCAAACAAACATATTTTGTTTCCATTTCCTTCCCTTTTGGCGAAAGCGAAAGTTTCCCTTTCCCTGTTCCCCTTTCCACTTTTCCCCTTTCCCCTTTCCAGTTTCGCTTTAGGTTGTTGGATCTGAGTTCTCTTTATTTGATGTTCAAACATTTCCCCTTTTCCTTTCCCTTTTCCCCCTTTTCCTTTTCCTTTCCCATTACCCCCTTTCATGTACCCCTTTGATTTGGATGATTTGGATGGTTGTTTCAAGCGAAATACAGTTGTTTGTGTTTCTTTTATGTTGGAATTTGTTTAAAAAAGGGTCTTTTGTGTTTACGAGGTGGTTTAATAATAAAATAGAATTTTTTAAAAAATGGACAAATTCTAGGACGAAAATTTCCGTCGGTAAAATAATAAAAAAATTAAATTAATCTGCGTTCTGAGAAATAAAATGTCGTGGTAATTTATCAGTTTAAAAAAATAATAAAATTAAATTAATCTCGTCAAGCGGAAATATCACGTCATTAATTTGTCAATTATTTACAAAAAAAAATAATAAAAAATTAAATCTCGTTATCCGACGGAAATATCCGTCGGTAAATAATAAAAATAAAAAAATAAAACTCATTACGGCGGATGAACATGTCGGTAATGTTTCAGATTTCCGACGGACATACGTCCAGCCTGGTAAAACTTTCAAGTTTTAATGGATTTAGCAGTCGGTAATGGGTTTATTATTTTAATATTTGCGACGGAAATGTCAAATTAAGGTAGACCTCCGTATGCATATTCGCGGCAAGCCGCGCGGCGTACCTCACCTGCGAACCATGATTTAGGCACTTTTGTTTGCCAATGATATCTGAAAGCAGGAGTGGTCCGACGGAATTGGTCAGTCATGAGTATTACCAGACCAATTATTTATTAATCGAAATGAAGCAATTCCGTCGATAATGTCCATTACTGTACCGACGGAATTGGGAATTACAGCTAGTAAGGCACATTTCTAGTAGTGTAACCTCGATTGGTGTTTGGCCAACGAGATTCGGTTTGTGTAGTTACTCGAAGAAGCTTCTAGGTGAGTTTTACCGACTAATTTTGTCATATTGTATGTAACTTGAGTTTAGGATAAATAACGGATCAAGTTTGGGATAGGTAATGGTTCGCGATTTGTGATTCTTTGCTTGATACCATATGTAGCTTTTGATTTTGCTAGAAGTAATCTCGGCCTCCTATAAAGTTTTGCCTTAAGTAGTCCGCATTCTTTCTCTTTTGCAGCTTGCTTAAGAGGTTGGATTTCAGAGATGAAGTCGGTTTGCATTTTACGGGCTATGAGGTAATACGTCGATCATGAAAACCATTAAAATGTTTGAATAGTCATTTGCTACATGCATAATTCTTACTTTAATAAAGGGAATTTTACTTTCATTAAGGATAGTGATGAAAAGGAAAACAAACCACTAAAATGGTTAAGATAAATGAACTCCTAAACTATACCACTAAAATGTTTCACTACAAGAAAACGAGTTATTAAGTCGGCATTTTCCCGGAGTCCCGAAAAGTCATTTTGCCATCCCAAATACTGTAATTTAGGTGACATTTAGGTCGGAAACGAGGGTCCTAAATAACATGCGACTCTAAAAGTTTTAGGACCCCGTCACCGTCTCAAATACATTATTTAGGTCGGGATGTAGCTCTATTAACAAATTATTATTATTTTTTTTTTGCGGGAAATTTTGAAGCCAAATAGTTTTTGGTACCCGCGTTATTAGGGAGCACGATAATATTTGGCCAAATAATATTAGAGGGAAATTATTAGGGACCTATCCCTTGAGCCCAAATATATTTTTGCGCCAAAATCACATTTTTTACGGGAAAGTAATTAGGTCGGATGACGCGGACCCAAATAAAATTTGGTGTCAAAATGTGAATATTTACCATTAATTATCAAACACTACTAATCTTACTAATTATATATGCATACATTATAATTGTAAATATATCAAAAGGACGACAATAAGAAAATAATGCATTAACTAAATTTAATCAACCACATCATCTAAATAAAAAGTTAGCGTACTTACCTAATAATTAAGGTAGATGAAATAGAAGGATTCAATACTCCTTTTAAAATAATTTGATCTAAAACTATTCTCTAAATAATTCAAAATCATCCATGTGCATATTGCATACGTGGAGCGTGCTTCCCCAAAACATTGTTGCCGATATCATTCCTCCCTCCATCACGCTCCTCGATCTTCACAAAATCTTACATTGATGGAGCTAACTTGTAGCAATCTTTAGAAAAGACAATGACCGGAACTTCAACCAAATCTGTTATTTCATGAAAAATAATGATGGGTTTTGTTAGCTAGCTGAAGAACAAAGCAATCTGTAAGAAAAAGAAAAGAAGTTACAGTAAAGGCAATTATTAAATGGTTTGAATTTAAGTGCATCCATCCATCACAGTGGTTAATAGCAAAAGAAAACTAAAGTAAATTGACTCCTCTTGGGACTGTAATTTTCAACATTTTCTCACAAAGATAGCTTTCCCATTTTCTCACCAAAGATAGCATCAAAATCAGCATCAGCAGCAGCAGATCAAGAAAATAGCTGATTTGGGTCAGTAACTCAAATGGGGTTAAAAAAAAGCTTGGTCTTTTAATGGAGGAGTTCAGAAAGCAGGTCACTTGAATTTGGTAGGTTTAATAAAAGAATGTGGTTCCAAATTGAAACGCCTCAACCATTTTACCTACAAGGAAATATTCCTAAACGCCAAGTCCCCGTGCCTAAGACCCTTTAAGCACATCATCCAGGCTTATTTCAATTCTACAGGCAGAATGTGGCAAAATTGAAAGAGCACCCATTAAGAAAAGTTCAGAATTCATACATGGTGACCTTTGCAAAATACCAATTAATCATCACAATTTCTTCTCTAGAATAGTGTGATACCTTACTTCAAAATAACGAAGAATATCAGAGACCAAAGGTCAGCTCAAAGTCTTTGGATTTTAAGAAGATCGAAGAAAGAACTAAGGTTTATTGTTAGAAACGTGACTGATTACTTTCCTCCACGAAAGACTAAAAGGGCATCTATATCACACAATCTCCCGCCAGCCTCCCCAAACAACAGTATATTTATTTCATTTTCTTCATTCTCAATAGCATAAAAATCATGCATCTCTATTGAGCAATGCGGACAGGCAATACAATCAAAAAGGGGTGACAGGCAGGAAACGTTTGTTATTTCTATTGTCGCCTCAAGCATACCCACCTCCTTCAACACTCCTTAAGCTGGTTGTTTTATTCTACTTACCCTGGAACTCCAAAAATACTCACAGTGTACTTGGTGAAAAGATACAAGAGATATATACTATACAACAACAAAGCCTTAAATCACAAAATGATTTGGGGTCTGGGAAATCAGAATAAAGCAATAAATTTTTCCACCAGCAGAGATAATCTAATGGATGTCAAAATTAATTCCCAAGGCTGTCTTATGAATGCACCAATGATAAAACGACGGAAAGAGCATGTACCTCTATGTTATGTTTGGTTTCTAGAGTTAGACCCGTGACCACTAGATGGCCCGGGGCTTGGATTTGAAGCAAAGACCAAGCTCGTATGATGTAAATAGGGTTGCAGCGGAATAATAAAAAGGATAGGCAAATAATTGAATCAACAACTATTTGACCCAATTCGAATTGAATCAACAATTGAATTAGGGTTTGAAGAGGTAAACACCAAAAGATGAGAACCTTCACAAGGAATTCAAAGAACTCCAACAAACAAGCTAAAAGCTTCAAGGTAAAAACCTTCAATTGCAAAGCAATTCAATTTAATTTAATTATCAAAACGTCTCCTAACACTACTAGAAACAGGGCATTTACCGACGGACATTTCTGGAAACGGTGTGTCCGTCGGTAATGCTACGGGAAAACAAGCGAATACTAGACGGAATTTATTTTCATTTTACCGGGTTTTTTTTTTAAATTTCGTTTATTCGTTGGTATTTGAAATATTTCCTTCGGTAGTCATTCGGTATCTGCATACCGGCGGTCATTGTCCATTTAATACCGGCGGTCATTGTCATCGGTATTAACACAGATCAAGTCCGTCGGTAATGAGCCCTATATATAATGAGAAAATCCCATTTTTTTCATTTCTACGACTCCCTCCTCTCTCTCTCTCGGTTCGCGGGTCGAAGAACCCTAGGCCTCGCCGTTGCAGTCGCGCCGTCTTCGGTAAGTTTCTCTCAATCCCTTAATTCCTCTCTCACTCGATTTCTCCCTCTCACTTTTTCTCTCTCTCATCAGTGAATTTGAGAACAAACGCCGTCTCCGCCATTTCCGCCATTCGCCGTTGCCGTCTCTCAGTCAGCCGGCCAGAGGTAAGCTCTCTTTCTCTCTCTCAATCCACTTTCTCTCTCACTCGCTTTCTCTCTCTCACTCGCTTTCTCTCTCTCTCTCTCTCGCAGTCGCCCTCTCTCCCGTTGCCGCCGAGCCCATCGTTCGCCGTCGTTGTCTCCGTCGCCGGTAAGCTCTCTTTCTCTCTCTCTCTCTCATTTGGATTTCTCTTTCTCAAGTATTGATTACGAAAGTTAAATAAATTGCAAAAGTGATAAGAAAATGAATGTTAGAATGTGCTGTGAATTTGTAATTATGATACCAACTGATTTAAAATGCCGAATATAATGTTTCAATCTAAATTTATTTATCTATAAATTATGATATATATCTTTGGTTGTATTTGGTTTTTTGAATATATGAGCAGCCTATTTGGTGTGTCTTTGTGAGTGTGTGTGTTACTGCGTGTGAGTGTGAGTGTGTGCAGCCGTGTGTGTGTGTGTGAGTGGCAGCAGCCATGGTGTGTGTGGGTTTAATTTTGAAAGTATGCCTAATTTTGAAAAAAATTAATTAACTGTGTATGTATAATTTTTGAAAATAATTAAGAAAGTATATTTGGTAACTTTATTAGTAAAATAATTAGCTGTCTATGTGGGTTTAATTATGTAGTCTTTTTCTATGTGCTAGTTGTTTCATTTGCATTTTTAGGTGTCAAAAGGTTTGAATATGGTCTAGATTGTTGGTTTATGTAAGAGTTTGGTAGGCTTGGATTGAGTTATTTTTGCAACATTTCCTCTGACTCTTTGTCTTGCTAATAGGCAATTGGTGTGAAGCTAGAATTATGAAAATCTCTTATTATCTCTACTTCTTTTTTTTTGCTAATATTTATTTATTTTTATATGGTACTACCTCCGTTCCATTTTTTTTAAAATTACCGATCAAGAATAAAAACGGACATCTACCCAATATTGGCAATTAAATAGGCTCAACTCGTACGCTCATGTATTCATATACACTTACTTTTTTTCTTAAATATTACACCCCCTTCGTTCCAAAATGAATGTCCAAAAAAGATCCAAATTTACTCTTGGAGAGCAAATTTTAAAAGGTTTTGGATATTCATATTGGGACGGTGAGGGGGGTGAATGTCTAAAAAAATGAAATAAAAAATAAATAAAATAAATAAATAAAATAAATAAATAAAAAATAAATAAAAAATAAAATAAATAATAATAAAATAATAATAATAATAAATAATAGTAATAATAATAATAAAAAATATAATAATAAATGAAATAAAAAATAAATAAAATAAATAAAAAATAAAAAATAAAAAATAAAAATAAAAAACAAAATAAATAAAATAAATAAAATAAATAATAATAATAATAATAATAATAATAATAATAAATAAATAATAATAATAATAATAATAATAATAATAATAATAATAATAATAATAAAATAATAATAATAATAATAATAATAATAATAATAATAATAATAATAATAATAATAATAATGATAATAAAAAAAGTAACAAAAAATAAAAAAAATAAAAAATAAAAATAAAAATATACATATATGTATATATATAAATAAGATGAGAGCCTTTCTCACACACGGCTATCAAAATCCGTCCATCTTTGATCAAGAAAGATGGAGCAAATAAGTTCTTGTCGGTTTGAGCGAAAGGATTTTACATTTAATAAGAGTTTTCCGAGTTTGATTGTCCTCTTCTCTCTAAGAATGCGAAACATCACAGCCATGTTCTTGTACAGTATGCATTTTCTCTTGCGGTGGTATACGGTCACAAGTAAAAACAAGGTAACGATATAACACCGGTGAAGAGAAAACAGAACTTTCCTCCAATTTTTAATCTCCACCTTCCATTTACAGATCCTGATTGCGAGAATCTTCCTCATGAGCATGAAAGTTGGCGGTGTTGCTCTCAATCTCATGGTTGCTTCGCAAAACATGCAAAGCAACCGTGAGATTGAGGGCAACACCGCCGCCGGCTTTCAAGCTCATGAGGAAGATTCCGCAATCGGGATCTTGGGTAAATGGAAGGTGGAGATTGAAAAATTGGAGGGAAGCTTCGTTTTCTCTTCACCGGTGTTATCTTGTTACCTTGTTTTTACTAGACCGTATACCACCAGCCAAGATCAAAGCGGGGCACCGACAAGAACATGGCCGCGATGTTTGAGATCCTTAGAGAGGAGGACAATGAAACCGAAAAATCTATATTAAGCAGAAAATCCTTTGCTCAAACAAATCAGAACTTGTTTGCGGTTTCTGTCTTTCTTGGTCTAAGCTTGAATAGGGTTTTGATTGTTGTGGATGATAACGACTCTCATCTTGTTTATTGATCAAAATTATGCATGTTATGGTAATGAATAAAAATTATGCACGATTATATGATTTGTAAATATCATTATTGTCTATTAAAATTGCTTGATTTTCGATTATAAAGCAAGTAGACAAAGTGATACTTGCAATTCATACGTGTATTTCGGGATGGGATAGAAGCCGACCCCAATTCTAAACCTAATGGACATGAATTGTCCTTTCACCCTAGAGAATGATATACTTAACAACACAGAATTAAATATTAATATTTAAAATTATTCACATCCTAAATGAAGTGTCTTTTTATTTGTATATATATTGATATATTGTTTTTATTTGTATATATAATATACTAGTTTAGATATGTCGGGTCGAGGTGGCGATCGTTCAAAGAGAAGCAAGGTTGCGGGTTTTGTCCATCGTCTTGTTTCTCCAAGGACTGGAGGGAGGGGCTCTACGTCTGGTTCAGGACGTAGTGATGATGATTTGAGCAGTCAAGGTAATATCTTATAGGTTTATACATGGTGGTTGTCGAGATCCCGCTAGATGGTTTGGGGATTTGTTCAGCGGGTATAATTTTGAGGAATTTTATCCCACCCCGAAGTCAATATCAAAAGAGGTGTACGCTATCTGGTATAGCCAGTTTCGGGTAAAATTACTTAATTCTCTTTCCTTTGTAAAGTTTGTAGACTATTCCCTTGTTTATTTAACTACTTTTACTATTTTTGTAGCACGTATATTCCTGCCCTGGGTTTACCGACGTTCAAATCGAGGCGGCTTTCAAGAAATTGGTTGCTAAGCGATACAGTTTGGGAGAAAGTGTACGACATGAGAGGAAAGTGGCTAATTGATGGTTTGCCTCCAGCTAATTTCTCCGCTAGTCCGTGGGAGAAGTGGGAAGCCTATTGGAACAGTGAGAAATTTCAAAAAAGTTCAGAAATTGCAAAGAAGAATAGGAACTCACAAGAGGGGCAGGGGAGTGTGCACACTGGAGGATCAATTAACTTCAGCGAGACTTGGTCCAGAATAGTAAACTTCATTTATTATCCGTTTGTAAATTAAGCAATACTTTATTTGATTCATATATTGTTATTATTCTCCAGCTTTTTAAAGTTTTAATTTTTTTATATGTTAAGATTAAGAAACATGGAGATGATGAGGCTGATGCTGCTGCTGTATTTCTGGCTACTCATACTACGGAGGCTGCTGATGGCTCAGGGCCACAATGGGTCAATCCTACTTTTCTTTCACCTAAGTGCTTCCTGGACATTTGTCGTTGTAGTCCATTTTGGACATAGTAGTTAAATGTCTAATTTTCAATATAAGTCTTTTTTGTTTTCTTGCTAGACTCGAGACATCACTTGCGCACCCACGTTATACTTAATTGAAATGGTTTTATCCAAAATGATCACTTGTGCTGCTCAACCACTAATTCTTTGAAATGATTAATATTTAAATTAATCGGAGTGAAAAAATCAATTGATATCCTTCCCAAATTGGGGCTTACCAACTCCCCATCTTGCATCTCATATGCTCACATCCCTTTCATCATCATCCTTTCGTTGCTCGATGAATTTGCATGGATCTTTTCTCATTTAAAGCTTAAGCAAGCAATGAAGGCTTAATTTCGTTTAGGTCATCCGGTAAGGATTGCGGTCGAAGCCTTTCACTCTAGGGAAGCTGTTACCTCACCCTCACTAAACAATACCCTTTCATTTCAAGATCGGCGTATTTTGAAACCCGGTTTAGCCATCATTTTTGCTCCTTACTGAGAGAAGTCCAAGCAAGGCCAAGAAGTTAACTTCGAGAGTCGGCGATGCGCAAAATATCTCAAGCCATGAAGGAAGGACAAAGACAATCCTCAACTCCTCAGGAAGCTTTCCAAGTCAAAAAAAAAAAAAAGAAAGAGAAGTCATACCTTCATACCCGGACGAGGCCGGAAAGCTCGTGGAAGCCGC
The DNA here is from genome assembly GCA_022495995.1 of Adenophora triphylla var. japonica. NCBI lineage: Eukaryota > Viridiplantae > Streptophyta > Magnoliopsida > Asterales > Campanulaceae > Adenophora > Adenophora triphylla. Next base: position 271,457 of record JAFEMH010002950.1, on the reverse strand, counting down.
TCAGGCTGAGGGATCTGAACCCTCAATCGGACCCCATCCTGGATATATGAAAAATCCGTCCGAGGGTACCGCGGGATCCCAAGCCCCTCTCTATCCAGAACCTGGGGCATCCTCAGCCTCCTCAAGACAAATACGGGGTACGGCTCAATCGCCACAAATGCCGAGAAGTGCTGGCCGGCTCGGTAATCATCCCAGGTCACAAATCTGTCACTCGGGTGCATCATATCGGTGGGAGGCTCCACCGGTGTCCTCAAAGGCGAGTTCACGCCATGCTGGCGTGTCACCCTCTCTCCCAGATAATAGGCATCGCAGTCGACCTCTCGTAATCCTCCGCCGCACAGTCCAAATCTTAGCGCCCTTCGGTGCGCCGCCTCGAAGCGATCCCGGGGGATAGAATATCATCCTCTCATCTGTCTCGGCCCTCCGTCAAAGGAAGGCAATCCGCGTATTCGAGAGTCGTACGCCCCCTGGAGCTTATCTTCTCCCGGGCATGCTTGGACCAAGAGTGCATGGCCGGATACGCCCGACGTACTCCGCCTGCTTTGTCGCCACATCGTGACGTGGAAAAACTCCAACGCCCATACTGCGAAAGGTAAAAATCCAATCAATCCGATTGCAAAAGAAAAGTGTGTGCTCAAGAAAAAGAAAGGGAAAGCAAAAAGAGAGCTTATACCTCCGGGGCAAACTCAAAGCAAGTACAAGGAGCTCACAGCCTTCCCATTGTACCTATCAAGAGCAAAGTAAAGCTCTGCCCTCGGCTTCTCCCCAGAGACGTCTCCAGCCATCTCCATGTCCTCCAAGGACCTCAGCAAGGCAAAGACTGCCGTCCCCTCAGCATGTCCAAAGAGGGTGCTCGAAAAAGCAAACCACAAGAAGGCCCTAGCAATCTGATCGGCGCCTATCCTCTCCTCCCCAGCCTCGTAACTCACAATGGTCTCCACAATCTTCCCGTAGACCACCGCATACTCCATCCCCATCCCCTTTTTGGGAATAGGGGAAAATCCCAGAAGAGCCTGTAGATCTGCATCGCTGTAGCCATCCCGCCACTCAATGCTGCGTCCATTGAAGGACAAACCCGTGATCGCAGCATAGTCTGAAGGCGTAACCGTAGCCTCTCCCCAGAAGAAGTGAAACGTGTGGGTCGCATCCCACCAATGCTGCGCCAAAGCAAACATCAGGCCCTTGCTCTTAGGGAACTTGACCAACCCCCTCAAACACTCAATGAACTCCCAAAGCCCGGTCTCAACAACAATCTGTCTCGGACTCGGCAAAGCTCCTCGGCCCGCATTCGGAAGCCGATCCCACAAGTCAACTACAGACTCCACCGATCCTCGAGTCTTCATCTTATTCAGCTGCTCCGTCACGTAGTTGTTTCCACCCTGCAATAAAACAAAAAAAAAAGGGAAAATGTCAAAAAAAATTGCATCTGCATTTGCACAAAAAAAAAAAAAACAAAGCATACATATGCATCATGAAATTTCAAAGAAAATTCAACAGCATAACAGCATACAATGAGCATAGCCCCATTTTCCTCGCACAAAAAAAGACAGTTTTCAGCAAATCCCAATCAACATTCATGAAAAAAAAAAATCTTTCATACAAAGAGTCAACGGAAGTAAAAACTCCGTCCCATTTTCAAAAAAAAAAAAAAAGTTCCTATGCATGCATGCATATCATTCATCATCTCAAAAAAAAAATCCTACATCCTACGGAAGCAAAAACTCCGTCCCATTTTTCATAAGACATACATACATGCATTCAATCAACGGGAGGAAAAATCCGTCCCACTTTTCAAAAAAAAAAATCAATCAAAAATCATACATTCATATCATCATCTCATGTTGGCAAAATGCCAATTCTTTTCCCAAGCAAAATGCAAATTTTGGGTTACTCATATACTCATTATAACATGCAAAGCATCAAAATCAAGATTCAAAGCCAAGAACATCAATCATTCCAATTTTCAAAAAAAAAAAAAAAAAAAAATTCAAAAATCACCCAAAATTCAAATTCAAGCAAAAAATCAACAAAGGGAATGAAAAGATTCGAAGTATACCGTTCGGAGACTCGGATCAGAAGCCCAATGTTGCCAAGCATCGGGGTAGGGCTCCTCCGCAATCGATTGCGAAAGAGTATAGTGCCTCCTCATCCGGACGAGCTTCAATCGTCTCTCTGCTACCGGGCCACGTCCTTGGCCTTGAAAAGCACCTTCCCCGTGTTCCATTGCTCAAAAACTCGAAGAAATCGGAAGATTTTTGAAGCTTTTTGGACAACAATAGCGGCTTGGGGCGATTTTCTCTCTCTACCTCGTAATTTTCTGTAAAAACAGACTGAGGAAGAAGAAGGGGGCGGCCCCTCATTTAAAACCCTCTGAACACGCTCCTATCCGCGCGGATAGGATTGTCAGGGTCAAAATGACCCTTTTGCCCTTTAAAAATCTGGGACTCTGCAGTTCAGTCCCCAACTTGACAGAGTTAACCAAAGTTAACCAAAGTCAGCCCCTTTGTCATCAAAATCTTCCCCGGCAGTCAAACGTAAGACCGATTTCCCCGAGAAAGATAATGAGATCTCGTATCTTTCATCAAAATCATCAAACGGCAGTCAAACGTAAGACCGATCTCCCCGAGAAAGATAACGAGATCTCGTATCTTTCATCAAAATCATCAAACGGCAGTCAAACGTAAGACCGATCTCCCTGAGGAAGATAACAAGATCTCGTATCTTTCATCAAAATCATTCCCCGGTAGTCAAACGTAAGACCGATCTCCTCGAGAAAGATAACGGAATCCCGTATCTTTCATCAAAATTACCCTACGGCAGTCAAACGTAAGGCCGACCTCCCTGAGAAAGATAACGAGATCCCGTATCTTTCATCAAAATCATTCCCCGGCAGTCAAACGTAAGACCGATTTCCCCGAGAAAGATAACGAGATCTCGTATCTTTCATCAAAATCATCCAACGGCAGTCAAACGTAAGACCGATTTCCCCGAGAAAGATAACGAGATCTCGTATCTTTCATCAAAATCATCCAACGACAGTCAAACGTAAGACCGATTTCCCCGAGAAAGATAACGGAATCCCGTATCTTTCATCAAAATTACCCTTCGGCAGTCAAACGTAAGACCGATCTCCCCGAGAAAGATAACGAGATCCCGTATCTTTCATCAAAATCATCCAACGGCAGTCAAACGTAAGACCGATTTCCCAGACGAATACGTCTGATTTTCCCCAGCAAAGGCTAACAAAATCCCCAGCAAAGTTAACGGAATCCCAAAAGCCAACGAAATCTCGAGAAGAACTCGAACTACGAAAGGGCTTGATTCCCACTAGGGATACGTAGGTAGCCTGTCATTAGGTCCAGCCCCTCGACCAAAACGGTCACCCTCTCCTTCGGCAGCAGACAAAGTCCACCGAAAGGCCATTTCATAATCAAGGTTCGAGGCACCTAAAATGCCATCATCAAGGTTCGAGGCACCTAAAACGCCATCATCAAGGTTCGAGGCACCTAAAACGCCATCATCAAGGTTCGAGGCACCTAAAACGCCATCATCCAGGTTCGAGGCACCTAAAACGCCATCTTCAAGGTTCGAGGCACCTAAAATGCCATCTCCAAGGTTCGAGGCACCTAAAACGCCATCTCCAAGGTTCGAGGCACCTAAGACGCTATCACTAGGAAAGCGATAAATCGCAATCATCCCCAGCAGAGCGGATAGCCATCAGACCGAAAATGGTCATTCCTATCCCCAGCAGAGCGGATAGCCATCAGACCGAAAATGGTCATCTCTTATCCCCAGCAGAGTTTCTCTCCAGCAACCGACTGCAGAACTCGCTCATCAGGTTCGAGGCACCTAAAACGCCATCATCTCCAGGGTCGAAGACCCAAACTACGACTGGCTTGATTCCCATTCGGGATACGTAGGTAGCCTATCGCTAGGTTCAGCCACTCGATCACTCGATCATCCCGCCAAATATGGAGCCTTACTCTTATCGACGACCCCGCTTCCTTCGAAAGCGCCGTCGCCGAGGGGCTACTGTAAGTGCTCCAATTTGAGCTTGTTAGAATTTTCGTTAGAAAATTAACGAAAGTTATAACATTTCTAACATTTCCTAACAATCCTAACATTTCTAACCAAGTAAGGGTAGATTAGGGATTGCCAAAAAAAGATAAACCAAGGAAAGGAATCAAAAAAGCAAAAGAAATAAGAAAAACCAAAAAAAGAAATGGCTGGAAACATAATCTGGCTGGTTAATTTGAATTTTAAAAAAGATTATTCCTCTTGTCCAAAGCCTGGAGCAGCATTTAATGAACAGTGCACGCTGCAGGTCCTATCCGCGCGGATGGGATTGCAATTTTCAGAGGGCTATAAATTGAGCCCTCCAGTCACAAAAATAAAGAGGAAGAAGAGCACAATTCACAGTATTTGGCGAATATACTCGAGAAAACAGTGAGAATTCCATAAGAATTGTCACCTTTTTCTCTTGAATCTTCCCAACCTTCACTCACTCAAATCAAACTCACTCACCATCATATTCAAAGCCTCAAACACTCATACATTCAAGCCAAAGCCTCAAACACTCATACATTCAAGCCAAAGCCCCAAAGCACAAAGAAGATAGGTATAACCTCCCTCTTCTTACCCTAAATCTCTCATCCATGCATGCATTTTCAAATTACAAAATGTAGTTCATTCATCTTCTTGTCTTAGATTCAAGAAGATCACCATGGAAGTTCATCTCCATGGATGATCTTCTACAAGGATCAACATTATTTTCAAGTTCTCTTACTTTCTTGCATAGAAAACTCATTTTCAAAACCCTAAAAACCATTTTCAAGCACCAAATCTTGATTTCAAAGGATAAAATTCCCCTTCCCAAGCAAATGAAGTGCTTAGTCCTAATGTACCCCAAGGATGGTTTGGTATAGTTGACTCACCACTAAAATGTCAAGTGATCACTAACCAAAACCTAGGTAAATGGGGACAAGCATGGATGCAAAACCCCCTTTAAAATCATATTTTCTTTCTTGAGAAGTTGCTGTCCAGTAGCAATTTTCCAGGATCCAAGTCCATTGTCTTAATTTTTGGACACAGATAAACTTGGAATTTGGTGTTGATGACAAAACACTTTTTGTAGCCAACATCAAGAGTTTTCCAGAAATAATTTTACTTTATTTTTTGGGTGAGTAAAACTCTCTTTTTCAAATTTTTTTTTAGAGGCTAGTTCATCAGCTTCTGGAAATCCAGATTGCATATCTGAGATTTCCAGAAGGTTTTGACCCCTCAAATCTTCTCCAAAATGGAAAATTCCTAAGCACAAATCTTATTTAAGGTGTCTGGAACAACTTTCATTCTCTGAGTTTATCCAGATTATGAAGTTTTAAGACCCTTGAATCCATTTCAAAATCAAAGGTCCACTGCCTTTTTCATTCTGACAGAAGTGACTCTCAACTTCAAAAGCTCTTTTGAGTACCAAATCTCAATCCAAAAATCTTCCAAAAAATCATGGGAACATTTTAAAGTCTTAAAAAGATATCCCAATTTTTACTTTTCTGAGTTTCAAATTATTTTGGCCAAAACACACACACACACACACACACAAATGATTTTCAGCTTGGAAGACTCGTTTTACGAGGCATTCCGGGTGCACACTAACGTCCTTCCCGGTGTGTAACATGACCTCCGAACCCAAATCTTTAATCTCGGGCATTTTTCAAAGTTTTGGCCCTTAAAACAAAAATGGCGTGGCGACTCCGTTCTTTTTCCCGGGTTTTATTTGGTTTTTTCAAAGAAACGCAAAAAATCGAATTTTTTCCCGCGAAATGGCGACATCATCACAGTGTGTTTAGTGAACTTAGTTTGAATGAGAGCCCATGCTGTTCTGGCATTTGGTTCCTTAGCAATTTCTTGTGCTAGTGAGTCATTTACACTCTTTTGAAGAATGTTTTTGACTTTTAAGTTTGCACTGATTAATTGCTTTTCAGATTCAGACCATGTTTCTGGGGATTTGATCTTACTAGGTCCTCCATCAATATCTATTTGAGTTGGGTAGGACACTTCATTCTCTAGAATATACCAGTTCCATATACTGTTTGCATCAAGGTATGTTTTTATTTTTGATGCATAGATCTCAAAAGATCCACAGTCATCAATGTGTGGGATGTCTTTCTCATTATTTCTCCTTGGTTGAGGCATGGTGGGTTTGAAGAGGATCCTTCACAAGTTGTTAGACTTTTGAATATGAAGACTAGCTCTGATCCCAATTGAAAGGCCCTTGTTTGATATGCAAATGATCAGACAGCTATGGTTTGACTTAGCTGTCAGATATTTGATGAATTGTGCAGCGGAATAAGTAAGGCTTGAAATAATGATAGGACAAATGAACACAATGGAATAATGCAAGTGTGTGAATGTGTTTGCAGAAAATAATAACACAGAGAATTTAAAGTGGTTCAGAGTTCACTCCTCCTACATCCACCCCCACTGTCAATCTTGACAAGTGAGATCAATTTTATTATAATCTTAATCAACAAGAATTACAAATGATTGATCAGGCAAGTTCCTTGAACTTCCTCTTCCTAATTATTACAGTCAACTAGGGATACACTTAAAGTACAGTCTTAAGTGTTTTTACAACTTGAAGTACAGTCTCAAGATTTTACAAAACAACTAATACACTCAAGGTACAGTCTTGAGTGTTTACAAAGTATTTCTACACCTAAAGTACAGTCTTAGGATTTGGAATTTGTGAATTAACACACAAGGGTTGTTGTTGTTGAAACAGGGGTTTGAGGCTGAAGGTTTTTGGTTAATAACAGTGTTTGAAGAGTAGGGATTGGTTTGTAAGATTTGAATTACAGGAGGTGTGTGAATGTGTAAGGGAAAGGCTTTGGACTGTGAAAAAGAGTGTTTTTCAAGAGTAGTTTGTGCAGAGGATGAACTCTTCTATTTATAGCCTTCAATGTAGCCGTTTGGAATATGACTGTTGCAGCTCCATTAATGAGTCTTTGACTGGTCTTTGCCCCACTTGTCCACTTGCAGGTCTTCATGAGATGGCTTGAGCTGAAGGCTTCCAGAAGGTCTTCAATGATCTTCAATGGTGAACTTGACAGCTGTGAAGATACAGGATCCATCTTGGTTGAGATTGTGGCATCAGAGTATGAGACAGAGTGATGGCTGTCTGAGGGATTGAAGCCATAGCTGTCAGATCATAACAAGGCTTAACTATCAGAGATGATCTCTAATAAGGATTGAGATGCACTTGATGATCTTGATAGCTTAGAGAGGGAATATGATTCATGTTTATTGATTGATTGTAACCAATGTATAAGACAGAATCATAAATTTCAGACTCACAGCTGTCAGATAAACTGAAAGATGAATATGAAGTTTGATTTGGTCAGTCATGGACTTAGCTGTCAGAGTGAAGGATCATGACTGACAGATTTCATCTTTTGATATAAACCCTGTTCTATATATATATTCCTTTATCAAAACCAACTAACTAAGACATTGATCAAAGTTAGGTCCTAACAATATTGAACAAATCAAAGTTATTTACAAACAAATCAGATACTACGTTTTCTTTACCCACCATGGATATTATATCAGTTATATATAAATCATCATATTGAACAAATCAAAGTATCACTGAAACTTAATATTGAACAAAAAGCTAAATAAAAATCATTGAAATGTTTCCATGAAATCACAAGCGTAATTCCTACAGAATCAAGATACCCATAGAAATGTAGAGTACTAATTGTTATATTCGCAAATACTAATAATAATATTGAACAAAAAGCTAAATAAAAATCATTGAAATGTTTTGCTAATAAAGTTTTCAGTTATCCTCCATCTCATCCCCTTCAACATCATCATCGTCGGGTATAGTTGTGTCAATTAAATCTCCATCTACGCCTTGTCGGGCCCAAGAAGTAGTATGGTTTTGCTCTAACTGCTGCCTGTTGAATGGCTCTACTTGAGAGACTTCTAAATCTTCTTCAACTATTGAGTACTTATCAAACCTATCCCTTGGGGTCATTCGAGCAACAACATGCCAATCCGGTTCTATAGGATCTTCCACATAAAAAACTTGTTCTGCTTGGGATGCCAATATGAAAGGTTCATCGCCTAAACGATTCTCTTTATATAACAAATGATTGAAGTTCACAAGTGTAAATTTGAATTCATCTACCATCTTCCCTACTCGGGGATTGACCCAATCGCATTTGAACAATACAAACTTCAGACCATTAAGATAGTGAAGTTCAAGGATATCAGTTAATACTCCATAGTAAACAATATCCCCGGAACGAGGATTAGAATCTCGACTACTGGAATAACTCATTTGAGTTGCTTTTAGAAAAACACCACTATTTTGTGTCTTCCTACTGAGATCCAGCTTTTTAGTTCGAAAACGAAAACCAGACATTATGTATGATTTATAACGATTTGCATTTTTTCGAGGTCCGAGAGCATGCTCCTTATTTCATCTGTAATTTCGTCATCATTGATAGTCTGGTTTACCTACATTCAACAAGGATAAATAGGTTTAGAACTACATATATGATTAAAACGTTGTATATTGAGCATATGCAATTAACTTACATGATTGCGTAACCATATATGAAACTCTTTATTATGCTTACGGTTAACAAGATGTTTCTGTGAGTTGTGGGGATACATTATGGTAAGCTCAGCAATGTGTTTTCTGCCAAATTAATAGAACAATTGTTAGTTTTTCCAAAACACATTTACATAAATACTTGTGTTGCTATATTCAAATTTTACTTACTCAATGAACGGTGTCAACGCCTCAACATTTCCTAGCACATATCGATGTGCTTGTGTGAATGTTGTATCATCAAGCTCTACATCCACCTTTTTCCCTAATCCACGACCATGTTGTTCACCTCTATCATCATTTCTGGCTGGACGATTAGACTTTGTTTCCATACTATCATCCACGTACCTCGTACAGAAAGTCATGCACTCGTGCAAAAGGACATTTTTAGCTATTGAAGCCTCTGGGCGAGCACGGTTACGCATATAAAGCTTTAAAGTGTGAAGATATCTTTCTATTGGATACATCCAATGATAGATGACTGCACCTGCTAAATGAAGCTCATCTGCCAAATGTATAGGCAAATGCTCCATAACATCAAAGAAACTAGGTGGAAATATCTTTTCAAGACTGCAAAGTGTAAGTGCCATACGATCTTCAAATTTCTCCAGATCAGATAAAGTATTAACACTTGAGCATAATATTGCAAAACAATTGCTCAACTCAATTAGTGCTTGTACAATGTGCTTTGGTAGGGCCCGTCTTGCGGCTATAGGAAGCAATTGTTGCAATAAAATATGGTTGTCATGGCTTTTAAGCCCCCGAATTGTTCGTTCATCAAGGTGCACACATCGTGAGATATTCGACGAGTAACCATCGGGGACTCTAACATCTCTCAACACTTTCAAGAATATTTCCTTCTCTCTATTAGTCATTGTATACTCCGCCGGAGGCAAATAATCTATATTCGCCCCTCGTGGATGAGGATGCAACTCGTGCCTAATATTCAACTTCTTTAGATCTCTTCTCGAGTACACGTTGTCCTTTGTTCTTTTTTTAATACCCAATATTGTGAACAAGACATTATCACATACATTTTTCTCAACATGCATAACATCAAGATTATGGCGAATTACATTATTCTCCCAATATGGAAATTCCCAAAAGATGCTTTTCTTCTTCCAGTTATGTATTTTCTTCGGTGGTTGTGAGCTTTGTTTAGCAAGCTCCTTCTCTCTTTGCTCCGCTCCCTCTTTCTCTTTTTGAACACATCTTCTTTCTTGTACACAGTTTCAATGGTGTGGTCATTTAATTGCTTTAACAAATGAGATCCTGTTAGCTTAGGAGGGGGTGGTCTAGTATCTACTTTCCCATCGAAGGTTGGTTTCTGATTTCTGAATCTATGACGAGGGGGTAAGAACCTGCGATGACCCCAATAGCAAAACTTACGACTATGAGTCAATCTTGTTGCTTGATTATCTTTGTTGCATATTGGACATGCAAATTCTGCCTTGGTACTCCAACCAGATATGTTAGCATAGGCAGGGAAATCACTAATTGTCCATAACAAGGATGCTTTTAATTGGAAGAAGCTTTTGGTTGATACATCATATGTAGATACCCCATCTTGCCATAATTCTTTTAGCTCCTCAATCAATGGTTGTAAATAGACGTCAATATTATCTAAAGGCCCCTTCGGCCCATCAATGAGCACAGACAAGATGAAATTTGACTCTTTCATGCACAACCATGGGGGCAAGTTATAAGGTATTACGACAATAGGCCATATACTGTGAGAGATGCTCATATTTCCGAAAGGATTAAAGCCATATGTTGCTAGTCCAAGCCTAATATTTCGACTTTCACTAGAAAAAGATGGATATTGCTGATCAAATCTTTTCCAAGCGAGAGAATCTGCAGGATGCCTCATCACACCATCATCGATCCGTTCTTCTTTATGCCATTTCATAAGTGGAGCTGTATGAGAGTACCAAAAAAGTCTTTGCAATCTTGGCTTTAAAGGCCAATACCTCACTTGTTTTTCAGGTACTCTTTTACCCTGTGCACCTTGGCTTTCACCTGCAATTCCAATCTCACTTGCACCACCACTCTTATATCTAGATGCACCACAAATTTCACAGTTTTCTAGACTTGCATCATCATTACGAAAAAGCATACAACTATTTGGACACGCATTCCAAGTCACATAATTGAACCCCAAATCCGAAGTTAGCTTACTAGCCAAATAATAGGATTTTGGAATTCTCGACATTGGAAAAATCTTTCTTAGGAACTTCAAGATTTGTGTGATAGACTTATTTGTCATATTATTGACTTGCTTTAGATTTAAGAGTTCAACAACAAAGGAGAGTTCTGTTACTCCTTTTGGACAATTTTCATACAAGTCACTTTCGGCATCCTTCAAGCGCCTGTAAAAATTTATGACATCTTCATTAGACCCCATAACATCTTCGAAAGCTTCTTCAAAATCAACATCATCATCATCATTAGTTATGTGTTCATCATTACTCGCCTGGTCATTGGATAATGGGGGAACCCCATTCCCTCTTGGACTAAAGAGACCATATTGGCGGTTAGACCAGGTTCAATTGTTGTAGCATCATTCATCATCATGCCTTCCTCGGAAGTATGAGAATTTCTATTCAACCCACTCACAATGTTCTCCCCATGACGGTTCCAGACTATGTAACTTTTATTAAAGCCATGCATCTCTAGATGTATCTTCACCATCTCTAGGTTATGATAATAACGATTTTGACACTTAGTACACGGGCAATATATCACATCTCGCAATGTATCTTTGTCCTTAAATGCAAACATTAGAAAAGCATCAACTCCATCTTTATAAGGCTTCGTAGTCCTATTTCTTAATCCAATCCAACTCTTATCCATAGCTACTTTAATGCACTGTTACCTAGTATAAAAACATAATGATAAGCACTTAGAATAATATAGGTAAATAAAGTACTTTCTTCGTATATATAGCATACATACACAAAAAAGTCTAGTTAATGCAGTGATAAGAATCAGTAATAAAAGTACTTCAGAGGACATGACAGACTGGAACATAATTTCTTAATATGCTGAATTAGCGATTTGAACTATGCTTGCGTGAAATTGTCTTTGTACCGCATACAATGGAAAAAAAAACACATTTATAGATCAAAACCAATTCATTGCACATGTTAAAGGATAAAATTGAAAATTAAAGCAGGGTTTGCACAATCATATTGAGGTGAAATTCACAATACATATACAAATTAAAAAACATCAGTAGCAAAAGAATACAAAGAGAGATAGATTACCTAGATGCTTCACTCGAAGATTACCCCAACTGAGTACAAAATTACGCCGACAGGACAGGAAAACATGAATAGTAACAGAGCAAAATTATACTAACAAGAAGTCACCTAACAGCCGCAAATAGGAAGAAATCAATTCGCTAGGGTTTACAGTAGTAGATTAAAACCTACTGACCTGTTGATGGAGTCGGCGTGGTTACCTGTTTCGTCGCTGTATAGAGTAAACGATGGAGTCGGCTTGGTTACCCGTTCCGCCGCTGTAGAGAGAAAACGATGGAGTCGTTGTGTTAATCGGAGTAGACGAGGGAGAGGGAGATGAGAGAAAAAGATGGGAGTCGGCGTGTTAGCTGATCCGTCGCTGTGATCCGCCGCTGTAGAGAGAATCGATGGAGTCGGCGACGGCGTGTAATCGTAGACGAGGGAGAGGGAGAGGGAGACATCGTGGGTTTTGGGGGTGGGTTTTGGGGGTTTTTTTTTTCAATATTTGATTTAATAGATTTTGTTAAAACCGTGAATTAAGGTCTTCAATTTGCCGTCCACAAATTTTAAATTAATTAGGATTTTTGCATCAGTCTCATTTAGCCATTAATAGGACTATTCACTTTATCCGACCCAATAAACCTAGTCCCTAATAATATCTTTTTTTGTAGTGTTTGAATAGTCATTGAAAGGCCCTTTGTTGATATGTAGATGATCAGACAGCTATGATTTGGCTTAGCTGTCAGATGTTTGATGAATTGTGCAGCGGAATGAGTGAAGCTTGAAATAATGATAGGACAAAGAACACAAAGAAATAATGCAAGTGTGTGAATGTGTTTGCAGCAATATAATAACACAGATAATTTAAAGTGGTTCAGAGTTCACTCCTCCTACATCCACCCCCACTGTCAATCTTGACAAGTGAGATCAATTTTATTATAATCTTTAATCAACAAGAATTACAAATGATTGATTTAGGTAAGTTCCTTGAACTTCCTCTTCCTAATTAGTACAGTCAACTAGGGATACACTTAAAGTTCAGTCTTAAGTATTTTTACAACTTGAAGTACAGTCTCAAGATTTTACAAAACAGCTAATACACTCAAAGTACAGTCTTGAATATTTACAAACTAAATCTATACCTAAAGTACAGTCTTAGGATTTTGGAATTTGTGAATTAACACACTAGGGTTGTTTGTTGTTGAAGAAGAGGTTTTAGAGGTGAAGGTTTTGGTTTGGAACAGGGTTTTGAAGGGAAGGGATTGGTGAGTGTGTGTGTGGATTACAGGAGGTGTGTGTGGGTGTAAGGGAAAGGCTTTGGACTATGAAAAAGAGTATTTTTCAAGAGTATTTTGTGTAGAGTATGAACTTCTCTATTTATACCCTTCAATGTAGCCGTTGGAATATGACTGCGGCTACATTAATGAGCCTTGATCGGTCTTTGCCCCACTTGTCCACTTGCGGGTCTTCATGAGGCTGGGCTTGAGGCGTGGCTTGAGTGAGAGCTTCCGAGAAGGTCTTCGGTGGTCTTCATTGGTCTTTAAATGGTGAACTTGACAGCTGTGAAGATCCGGGTTCCACTTTGGTTGAGATTGTGGTAGTAGAGAATGAGGCAGTGATGGCTATCGAGAGGAATGAAGTCATAGCTGTCAGATCATACAAAGGCTTAGCTATCAGAGATGTTCTCTAATAAGGACTGAGATGCACTTGATGATCTTGATAGCTAAGAGAGGGAATATGATTCATGTTATTGATTGAATGTAACCAATGTATAAGAGAGAATCATAACTGTCAGACTCATAGCTGTCAGATAAACTGAAAGATGAATATAACATATTTCCTCTTTTGATATAAACCCTGTTCTATATATATATTCCTTTATCAAAACCAACTAACTAAGACTTTGATCAAAGTTAGGTCCTAACAATTTCCCCCTTTTTGGTAAAGGAATATCTATTTAGAACATGTCTTCACAGTTAATGATAAGAGAAATATTAATGAAAGAAATAATTCACGGATTCATATCATGCACAAGTAATCAGAATGAGATTGAAATACTTGTATTTGATCTCAAGATGAGAGAAGTTCACATATTACAGCCATAAAAACACAAAACCAAACAAAATAGATTGTTTCAACCACAAAAAAAAATGTCAACAAAATACAATTCAGTCATCAGCAAGTTGATCATAGAATTCTTCTCTTTCTTGCCTTGCTGAAAGGATCTCATTTCTTTCTTCCTCCAGTTCTCTTCTCATTTCTGGTTCAACTCCTCTGTAATATAACTCATTGTTCCATTCCCAAGTCATCCTCTCATCATATTTGAAGAACTTATCTTCCTTTGCTTTCAGTTGGGCTCTTGTGAGAGGCATCTGATCATTTCTTATTCTCATTGTGCCCCACAAATGCTTCTTCTTGTTCCTTGCTTTCTTGCTTTTCTTGGGCACAAGGGATGGATCTGGTTGAGGAACAGGGGACATATGCACTGGGGCTTGAGGAATAGGGGACATATGAAAGGATTGTTGAGGAGGGTTGGAAATGGTAGAAGATGGAATAATCATGGGAGAGTCTTGATCTGGCCTTGAAGGATCATCATCATCATCATCACTGTCAGAGTCTGATGAAAGATCAATAACATTGTGAGCCCTGCTTTGGCTGACAGCTATGGATTCTCTGAACTCTTTGATCTCAGGAATAGAGATCAGTTTCATGAAGTGAGAGTTTTCATTGGGAGAGTTGAAGAGAATGGGATCAACAGAGATGAAGGGTGAAAGATAGGGCTCAATGCCTGGATTTAGGGTTGGGGGAAAGATATTGACAATTTTGCTTATCAAAAGCGTAAGGGCACACTTCTGTTCAAACAGAGAGAGAAAGAATGATTTTGCAAGTTCAATGCACAAGGTGAAAACTAAACCTTTTGGCATGAAGAGACAAGAATTGAGTGATGGAGAGAGAAGTTGGCTGAAGAGAATTTCCCAATCAATAAGTGTATTGGGAGTGATGAATTTTGGGAATGATGGGATTTGGTGAACAAAATGAGAGGTTGATGAAGTCCTTGACACTTTCCATTCTTCATAGGCAAAGAATACTAATCCTGCAAGATTTCTAGCCACCATAATCAAACCATTTCTTGACAGTTCCTAGGATTTTGGATAGGTAAGGGGGTTTGCAATTTTTGGGAAATGGGTCACATTGGCTAACCTTGTCCTTCTTTGCCTTGATGGAAGAAATAGAAAAATCAATGTCACAGCTAAGCATCCAAGGTTCCTTTTTGGGAAGGTAGGCTTGATTTAGAGTTGGAGGAATGGAATGGCTTGGAGGGCTGTCAGGACTGTTAGGGAAGGGATCACTGTCAGACACATCTTGACCTTGTCCAGCTAGGATTGGACTTTGAGGGGAGGCTTCAACAGATTCATTTTCAGGGATTGGGGAGATTGGTTTGGAAGGAGCAGAGGTATGGGTTGAAAAAGATGGGATTGAAACAGAGGATTGACCAAGACTTTGATTGAGGAGATCAGAGCTAAATTGAGATTTTAGGAGATTTAATGCTGCCCTGACTTCTCCTTTGGTCAACTTTTGCTCAAGAATGGTTACAAGGGCTGCCTCATTTTCTGGGGTTCCATCAAACACAAGTCCTTTGCATGCATTCACAATTGATTCTCCCTTTGAGACAAGCTTGGGATCAATTTCAACTCCAACTTTCTTAAGACTTTGAATGACCTCAGATGTCTTATCAGGATTCCCCCTATCAATTTCAACAGTTGGGGTAGGTTCATTCACAAGCTCAGTCTCAGGTATAGAGGGGATGGTTTGGATATCTTCATCCATGCATTGTCACCTTTGAGTTCTTGGATGACTCTCCTGGTCCACTTCTTTTCTTGATAAGCCTAGACCTGAGTTCATCTATGGCTATCACAGTCTCCTCTTTACTTAGAACATCATCAAGATAAATGAGAGCAGCCTTTTCAGTATCAGGATTCCCATCCAACTCAATAGCATCAATGGCTCTTAAGATTTTGGCTAACTGTTGAGGTTGGGTAGAGGGGATATTTTCATCAGTGTTCCCCCTTAAAGGTTGCTTCTCTGATTGTTCTTTGAGGTTAAGGATAGCTTCTATGGCTGACTGATGACCTGAGCTAGGTGTGGATGACTTGTCCACTCTTGGACTGACAGTAGTGGATTTTGGAGAAAGGGAAGGGGTATTTATTTTGGTTTTCTTGGCCTTGGGAGCTTTCTTTTCAGGTTTTCTTTTCTTTGGCAAGGATTTAGAAGGAATGGATAAAGAGGATTGTACCTTGGATGCGGTGGTATGCATGCTGGTAGGGATAGCTGTCAGAGGTTGCTTGCCTTTTTGCAGAGTTTTGGATAAGTCAATGGCTGCCTGAAGCTCTTGAGGGTCTATGTTATCATCACCAACATTAACTTGACCCATGGTGTCAACTTCATGACTGTCAATAGCACCCCTTTCTTCATTATCCTTATCATGGTACATCAGACAAGGTAGTTTCTATCAGCTACCTGATCATCCTTGTTTTTGCCCTTATTGCCATGAGGTACCACAGTCTTTTTCAACAACCCTGTCTTCTTCAAATTGGATTGTACACCCCTCTTTATTCTCCTACTTGTAGCCAATGCTATCAAGTCTTTCCAGTGTTCAATCTTCTTTCTTGTTTCTGTTTGCAGTTTTTCTTGTGTTTCAATAAAGCTACTAGTACTTACATCATCTCCAGCTCTCATCACAGCAACTTTCTTCTGTTTCAATGCAAAAGTTCTGTCATTGAAACACTTTGTCTCGAGGCTTCACAAGTCTTGACCATTTCTTGTGCAGAGGAGGATTGAGCTTAGGAATTAGGACTTCAAGAATTCCACTCATGAATCTGAAGTTGTTCATCTTTCCACCTTGCTTCTTGAATTTTAGAGTGGAGGTTGAGACTGCAAGCTGGAAGTTGTGAAGAAGAACAATGCACCAGTTTGTGTCTTTGGTCAATAGGCTCAGCATTTGCTTCCATTCATTTGATCCCATTTGATCAAATGAAGATTGCTTGCCATCAATGGCTTTGTTGACCACATCCATAAGAGTTGATTTGAAAATGTCAGCTTTGTCTTTTACCATGGCTTTGTCCTGTACACTCTTGAAGTCATGAACTTTAACCCCAAAGAATTTCTCATATACAGTCTTCAATCTATCTGACCCTCTATCCCATATGTTTTTCACAGCATCTTCTTTGTTTGGGATCCCATAGACTTCACTGACCATTTCTTGAGTAATGGTTATCTCCACATTGTCTATGGTGGCAGTTATTGAATTGTTTTCCTTGTTCCTCTTTCCCACCAGGTAAATCTCTCTGCACAGTTCTTCATAAATTGGAGGTCTGGCTCCCATGAAATTAAGCAATTCATTGACCTCAAGAAGTTCTTTGATGAGTATCCCTACTTCAGACTCATAGAAGCTAGGTTTTATGAAGTAACTGTGAGCATCTGGGTAACTTGCTTTTGATGCTGCCATTGATGGTTGAAGGAATTAGGGTTGAAGGAATACGATGGAGGATTAGTGAAGGAAAGAGATGAATTTTAAACAGAGGGTTAATGAAACAGGAGTTTTGGTGATTACGAAAGGAGAGAGACAAATAATGAGTGGAGAGTGGGTTTTAATGGGCATTGGGGGTTTCAAAGTTTAGTAACTGTTCATGTGAACAGTGATTTTTGCCCTTCCCCACGTTGAGGCATTAACTTCCACAGAGCACAAGAAGAACATTCTCTTTTTCAAGAATTTTGCAGGTGAAGAGATGGCTAAGGAAGTGACAATTGTGAGCAATTAACACGATCAAATCACAAAAAAGTTGCTTTAACCTAGCTGTAGAAAAAACTTTGACAGTTAAGTCTAGTTTGAATGATGATGGCTGTCTGAGATAGCTAGGGAAACTTGCCTATAAAACAATGACAATTTCAGAGGAAACTTATTCATATTGTTTTATAAACACAAATGGGTAGATTTTCCTCAAAGTTTAATCCCAAAAATATGGCTCAAACAGCAAAACAGTTGGTTTTTGGGAAGAATTGTGAGGATGATTTGAGGGGGGATGAAATGGAGATAGAGAGAGAGTCCTTCAATGTAGTTGAAAGTTCAGAGGGAGTGAGAGACAGAGGTAAGAACAAGAGAGTGAGAGAAGATCAGGACTATGGTGTCAAGGAGGTAGCTGTCAGAGAGAAAATTGACAGTAGAGAGGGAGAGGGAATAAGGCTTTTTGGAAAGACTATCAAGGTTGATCAGGGAGAGTCCAGTAAGGAAAAAAGTAAGGTAGAGAGGGTTTATACATTGGGGGAATTGGTTAAGCAAGATAGGGCTCAGACAGCTATGGAGAGGGGCTTAGCTGTCAAGAAAAAGGTTGAGCCTGAGAAGCTGTATACTCCTGTGAGCAGGGATTCACTCTCTCCAGGGGTTGGATTGTTGGAGGGGAGAGGAGATAACTTTGCTGGAGTGCATGTCTCTCCTTCTTCAACAATATCATACCTATTCAACCAGGTTATTGGTTGTTTTAGCCCTGCCAGAGTTCCAGCTGTGGAGAGAGAAGAATCAAGAGCTAGCCAACCACTTGTAGTTGCTGGGAATGGATCTTTTTCTGGAGATTTTAGCTTTGTGACACCAATGGAGGGTTTGCTTCAACCATATGATGCAGTTGAAGAATGGTGGCCAAGGAGAGCAAGTCCTTCTCTTCAATATTCAGTCACTTCAATTGATCCCTTCCTGGAGAGGCACCCAGTATGGTTGCAAAGGTATCATCAGACCTTGCAGTCTACACAAGAGGCAAGGTGTGAAGGGATGAGTCTTTGGAGGAGGATGCGGAGAAACGGTGACATTCCCTAAGAATGTCTGACGGCTAAGGTGAAGATTTGAAGAGGATAGGCTGGTTACGGAATTTGTTTGGTTTTAAGGAAGTTTTTGGTGAGTGAATGCAGATGAAAGAGAGGGATTTCATGGTTTTGTTTTATGTTTTTGTTTATGTTTTTGTTTTTCATGACTTTTGCATAGATAGCTATCGGTGGATAGCTATCGAGATGTTTTTGAGGGAATAGGCATGCAGCTTCATTGTGACATTGCCTGAATTATGTAAGCCTCCTTTTTATTTATGAAGAACAACTCTTTATTTTGGCATATTTATCATTTCAAGCATGGCTCTTAACATCTCAAATCTCTTTTCATCCATTGCCTTAGTAAGAATATCGAGACATTATCCTCGGTACAAACTTTTGCAAGGTTGATATTCCCTTTTTCAACATGGTCTACGATGAAGTGATGTCGACCTCAATATGCTTTGTTTTTGAGTGTTGGACGGGGTTTTCTGTCATGGCAATAGTACTTGAGTTGTCACGAGAAGATGGGAATGTTGGATAATTCAATTCCAAAGTCTTGAAGTTGACTTTTAAGATAGAGAATTTGAGAACAACACAAGCTGCGGCAAAGAATATACTCGGCCTCAGTTTGTTGAGGTGGCCTGCGAGGTTTGCTTTTTGCTTGACCATGAAATAATTCTTGATCCAATAAGCTGGCATCCACCACTTGTGGATTTTCTATCTAGATTGCATCCGGCATAGTCGAGTCGGTGAATCCAATTAGAGAGAATGGGGATTCGGTAGGATACCACAAGCCACAATCGGGGTTCCTTTGAGATATCTCAAAATTCTCTTGACGGCGAGAGAGATGAGATTCCTTGGGATTAGCTTGAAATCTAGCACGAGACGGACACTAAACATAATGTCAGGTCTTGAAGGCTGTTACATAAAGGAGAGATCCAATGTAACTTACGTAAAGTGTTGGATTTACACTTTGACCATACGGATCGGCATGGAGTTTGGTTGTGGTTGACAAGGGGTTTTGGCGGGGAAGCGGTTTGCATGTCAAACTTCTTGATCATGTCCCTTGTGTATTTAGCTTGGTTAATGAAGATTCCTTCCTTCATTTGCTTGACTTGAAGACCCAAGAAGAAAGTAAGCTCACCAATCATACTCATTTCAAAGCGGTCTTTCATAATATCTCCAAATTCGTGCATAAGTCCTCATTTGATGAACCAAAAATGATGTCATCAACATAGACTTGGATGAGCAATTGATCATCTCCATATTTTTTGATAAACAAAGTGTTATCAATATGGCCCTTGGTAAATCCTTTGCCAAGGAGATATCTAGATAGAGTATCATACCAAGCTCTTGGTGGTTGTTTAAGCCCATACAATGCTTTGTCCAATTTGTACACATGATCGTGAAACTTTGGGTGCTCAAAACCAGGGGGTTGAGATACAAAAACCTTTTCATTTAAGACACCATTCATAAATGCACTCTTGACATCCATTTGGAATACTTTCATCTTCTTGAATGAAGCATAGGCAAGGAATAGCCTAATAGCTTCAAGTCTTGCAACAGGTGCAAAAGTCTCATCATAGTCAATACCTTCTTCTTGTCTGTATCCTTGAGCAACCAGTCTAGCTTTGTTTCTTACTACAACACCTTCTTCATTCATCTTATTTCTAAAAACCCATCTTGTTCCAATGACAGTTTGGTTTCTTGGTTTAGGAACAAGTTGCCACACTTTGTTCCTTTCAAACTGCTCTAATTCTTCTTCCATGGCTTCTATCCAGTCAGCATCTTGGAGTGCTTCATTTATTTTCTTTGGTTCCACTTGGAATATGAATGCACTCATGAGAAAAGGGATGTTGTCTGGAACTGGGGTTTTATCAATTTGAAGGCTGATGTAAAGGTCTTTATTGGGTGGAATGATGTGAGTAATGGTGGATTCATCATTGGTTTTGGGAGGAGAAAGAGGATTATTGGATGGAGATGGAAGATGGCTAGTGGATGGATTACAAGAAGAATTTGTATGGCTGTCAGCTAAGGGTTGGCTGTCAGCTAAGGAAGAAATTTGGGAGATGTCAGTCAAGGGATGACCATTCATTTGAGTGTTCTCTTCCTCATCATTTGGATTAGTAGTGGGAGTGATTGCTGTTGACTTGGTTGGCTGGATTGGTTGATGATGGGAGAGGGATTGGTCATGGTACATGCGGCACAAGATGAGTCAGGATGAATTTCTTGGAACCATGTATGGAAGATTTGATGAATCTTGTTCATGATGGAGAACAGTTGAATCAAGAATGGGAGATGCTTCAGGGAGATTATCTAGGTTTCCCAAACCTTCATCAAAATCACACAATTCAGTTACACTTTGATCATTGTTTTCATCAAAGTCAACATGAATTGATTCTTCCACAACAAGTCTTCTTTTGTTGTAAACTCTATAAGCTTTGCTTGTGTTAGAGTATCCAAGAAAGATTCCTTCATCACATTTGGAGTCAAATTTGTCCAAATTATTTTTGCCATTGTTGTGAATGAAGCATCTACTTCCAAAACTGTGAAAGTAGGAAATGGTAGGAACTTTGTCATTCCATAGTTCATATGGAGTCTTCTTATGGAATTTGTTGATTAGTGTTTTATTTTGAACATACACAGCAGTAGTGACAGCTTCACCCCAAAAATACTTTGGGAGATTGTGTTCTGACAGCATTGTCCTTGCTGCCTCACAGATTGTTCTGTTCTTCCTTTCAGCAACACCATTTTGTTGGGGTGTTCTTGGGGCTGAAAAATTGTGATCAATACCTTTTGAATCACAATACTCTTCTACTCCTGTGTTCTCAAATTCTTTTCCATGATCAGATCTGATCTTGACAATGGATGTCCCTTTTTGATTTTGAATTTTATTGAACAGCTTTGTCAGACAGCTAAGGGTGTCACTTTTGGATTCAAGAAGAATGATCCAAGTGAATCTGGTGTAGTCATCAACCACAACAAGGGAGTATCTCTTTCCTCCTAAAGATCTAGTCCTTATGGGCCCAAATAGATCCATATGAAGTAGTTCAATAGGTCTTGATGTGTCCAATCTGGTCTTGGGCTTGAATGAAGATCTCTTTTGCTTCCCACATTGGCATGCTTTGCAAAGTTTGTCCTTCTTGAATGGGATCCTTGGAAGACCTCTGACTAGATTTGAATTTGCAAGCTTGGAGATGGTTTTATGGTTAAGGTGAGCCAATCTTTTGTGCCAAAGCCATGACATATCAGATTGACTAAATGACAGAAGGCAGTGAGCATTTGAGGATTCCACAATCTCTAAGTTTAAGCAATAGAGATTTCCTTTTCTTGATCCAGTCAGAATGACTTTATTGCTTTTATCTTTAACAGTACATTTATCCTTGGTGCAAACAACATGAAATCCCTTATCACAGATTTGACTAATGCTAATCAAATTGTGTTTGAGACCCTCTACATAAGACACATTTGTAAAAATGATATCTTTTGTAATAAGATTTCCTGATCCTTTGACCTTAGCTTGGGAATTGTCACCAAAGGTTACATTTGGACCATTTTTAGGGGTATATTGTTGCAACCAGTCTTTATTGAAGGTCATATGTCTACTACAACCACTATCTAAATACCAGAGTCCTTTCCTAGATACCTGCAAAACAGAAAGTAAATTTTATGGTACCCCTTTTTATTCTTTTGGGTCCAAAGGATTAGTTTTTCTTTGGAACCCTAGCTTTGTTCATTGATCCCTTTTTGAAGAACTGGTTTAGGGTATGGTAATATGACATGATTTGCATCATATAAGGTGTGAGGACAGTGGATTGAGATGGATTGAAGAAGTGATTTGGGTTGTTATATTGGGGTTGAAACTGAAAGTTATTTGAAAAGGATAATCTGGGAGAGTCATTTTGACTTGCATGACTTCTTCCATTTGAGTATTGCCATTGAGGTTTTTGTTGTTTGGTGTACCTATGTTTGTTATAGAATCTTTGTTGCCTTGGGGTTCTACGTGGTTTGGAAGATCTTGGATGCATCGGGCCTTGGGCATGTCTGTCAGGGCTTGGCTGTCTAGCATCTTTTTGCAACTCAATTTCTTTCTGTATATTGGCCCCTTTTTGAACCCAAATATACTTGCTTCCTTGAATTTTACTTGGTCCTTTGTTTGAGTGACTAGGACCAGGTAAGATCTCCTTTGATTTTCCCTTGGTTTGAACAGGATAGGTTTGAGTTTGATAGTTTGCCCGAACTTAGGTTTTCTAGAACCATTTTTTCAATGGCCCTTTCACCAGTGGGAGGAGTGTACACCTTTTGTGTATGATCATCAGCACCAATCCCTGTTTTGTCACTGGGACGTCTTTGGGTGTAGGTAAAAAGGGATAATGCTTTGCTTGACATGTTCCATGAATCTATTTTCTTTTTAAGAGCCTCATTTTCTTTTTCAAGAATTGTGAGTCTTTGACAGTTTTCTTGAGTATTGGATGCCTCATCTGTCAGATCCATGTTTTGTTTTTCAAGCATGAAGCATTGATCTCTTAGCCCTTGACATGCTTTCTCAAGCTCAGAATTGGTTTTTGTGAGGGTGTCAATGGTTGAGGTTTGGGAAAGGTTCTCATTGACCAGTGAAGCAAAGCTAGTTTTTTGTTTTTTGGTTTGAATTAAAAGAGTGCAAACTAATTGTTTGAAACCATCAATATTTAAAGAGTTAAAATCATGTACCTCTTTCAGTTCATCTGCAGCAGCAAGTGCTTCCATTTCTTCCTCATGGTCCGATTCTTCCTCATTGTCTGATTCTTCCTCATTTTCAGCTATAAGGCATAGCATGGCTTCTTCTCCTTCATTGTCAGAATCATCACTTGACACATACTCTTCATCACTGAATTTTGATGAGTCAGCTATCATAACTTGCTCCTTGTTTTTGTCATTTTTATTTTTGGAGCAATTGAAGCAGTTGCACTTGGAACTGTGAATGATCTCTTTTGAGTAGGTCATCTTCTTAGCCGTACGATTGTCCCTAGGTTTCCTTGGTTCAGACAATCGATGAGTAATGTCCTTGCTTTCCACGGTTGAAGCAATCAATTGTCTTCTTGTAGCCGTCTTGTTGAGAATTAGATGTGGAAGGGTTGTATTTTTGTCAAAGATTTCTTTTGAAATTTCATGGCATTTCTGACAGCCATGGATATGAGACTTGGAATGTCTTCTTGAGAGATCTGTTTGCTGACAGGTTTGGAGCTGATGTTTATCTTTTGAAGGGCATTGTTGACAATGGTCTCAATGTCTTGGTGAGTGATTGGTTTGTGGACAGTTTCTTGAGCAGTTAAGGCTAAAGTTTGTGAAATGGTAGGAACTGGTTGAATTTTTATCATACCTTCCAGTTCATAAGCTTCAAGCTTTCCAAAATACTGTTCAACTGTCATTGTGCTCCATTCAGATCCTTCTCTAATAGGTAATGCTACCTTTTCATATTCTTGTGGGAGATTAGAATATATCTTGAGGCAGAGATCTTGTTGTTCAAAGGTTTTTCCATGGTCAGCAATAGATCTAACAAGGTTTTCAAACCTTGGTTGAGCAGCACTCACCTTTTCTCCAGGATAGAACTTGAAGTTGTCTAATTGCCTAAGCAAGTTATACAAATTTTGTGTCCTGACACTGGTGTGCTTAGTGAACTTTGTTTGAATGAGAGCCCATGCTGATCTGGCATTTGGTTCCTTAGCAATTTCTTGTGCTAGTGAGTCATTTACACTCTTTTGAAGAATGTTTTTGACCTTTAAGTTTGCACTGATCAATTGTTTTTCAGATTCAGACCATGTTTCTGGGGATTTGGTCTTACTAGGTCCTCCATCAATACAGATTTGAGTTGGGTAGGACACTTCATTCTCTAGAACATACCAGTTCCATATACTGTTTGCATCAAGGTATGTTTTTATTTTTGATGCATAGATCTCAAAAGATCCACAGTCATCAATGTGTGGGATGTCTTTCTCATTATTTCTCCTTGGTTGAGGCATGGTGGGTTTGAAGAGGATCCTTCACAAGTTGTTAGACTTTGAATGTGAAGACAAGCTCTGATACCAATTGAAAGGCCCTTTGTTGATATGTAGATGATCAGACAACTATGATTTGGCTTAGCTGTCAGATGTTTGATGAATTGTGCAGCGGAATGAGTGAAGCTTGAAATAATGATAGGACAAAGAACACAAAGAAATAATGCAAGTGTGTGAATGTGTTTGCAGAAATATAATAACACAGAGAAATTAAAGTGGTTCAGAGTTCACTCCTCCTACATCCACCCCCACTGTCAATCTTGACAAGTGAGATCAATTTTATTATAATCTTTAATCAACAAGAATTACAAATGATTGATTTAGGTAAGTTCCTTGAACTTCCTCTTCCTAATTAGTACACTCAACTAGGGATACACTTAAAGTTCAGTCTTAAGTGTTTTTACAACATGAAGTACAGTCTCAAGATTTTTACAAAACAACTAATACACTCAAAGTACAGTCTTGAGTGTTTACAAACTAATTCTACACCTAAAGTACAGTCTTAGGATTTTGGAATTTGTGAATTAACACACTAGGGTTGTTTGTTGTTGAAGCAGAGGTTTAGGGGTGAAGGTTTTGGTTTGGAACAGGGTTTGAAGGGTAGGGATTGGTGAGTGTGTGTGTGGATTACAGGAGGTGTGTGTGGGTGTAAGGGAAAGGTTTTGGACTGTGAAAAAGAGTATTTTTCAAGAGTATTTTGTGTAGAGGATGAACTCCTCTATTTATACCCTTCAATGTAGCCGTTGGAATATGACTGTTGCAGCTACATTAATGAGCCTTGACTGGTCTTTGCCCCACTTGTCCACTTGCAGGTCTTCATGAGCTGGCTTGAGCTGTGGCTTGAGCTGAGAGCTTCCAGAAGGTCTTCAGTGGTCTTCATTGGTCTTTAAATGGTGAACTTGACAGCTGTGAAGATCCAGGTTCCACTTTGGTTGAGATTGTGGTAGTAGAGAATGAGACAGAGTGATGGCTATCAGAGGGAATGAAGTCATAGCTGTCAGATCATACAAAGGCTTAGCTATCAGAGATGTTCTCTAATAAGGACTGAGATGCACTTGATGATCTTGATAGCTAAGAGAGGGAATATGATTCATGTTATTGATTGAATATAACCAATGCATAAGAGAGAATCATAACTGTCAGACTCATAGCTGTCAGATAAACTGAAAGATGAATATAACATATTTCCTCTTTTGATATAAACCATGTTCTATATATATATTCCTTTATCAAAACCAACTAACTAAGACTTTGATCAAAGTTAGGTCCTAACAGTCATTTAATACATAAATATATTAAAGTGATTGAGGTGTCGATTGAAATGCACCTGAAAGCTTATTTTTTGTCTGATTTGTTTATTACACTCCAGCAGATTTTTTACTGTGTTCTTGACCCAAGTAACTATGCAACCATGCTCACATCATTTGGTGTTTGATTGATATACACTGTGTTCCCTCTCTCACAACTTTTACACGAGCTGGTTACTCAAAATAGTATCAGGGCTCTGATTAATCAAGGGCTCTGAATAATCCTTGTGAAAATCTGTTGCTTCCCACATTTGAGATCATTAGTCTTGAATTGCTACGTTTTCCTATCAAAATTACATAGCAACTAATAACTATGAAAGTTATCTCTCTTAGCAACTCTTGAGTTTGTAAGCCTTTTCTGTATATATGGCACACATGTGAAAACTGAATTCGACTGTTCTTTTCATGTCAGGGTGAAGATGTTTTAGGTTTGGATATTTCTACTCTTGAAGAGTTGTAAAACCTTCACGTCGAGGCCATAACCAAGATCTGCCATGCAAAGGTCATCTGTATTTGTCAATATTACCATAAATTAAATAAATCGTTTTGTTGTTTTGCTCATGGGCACATTTTATATTTCGTTTGCATTCTTTTTATGTTGTTTTTTCATATCGCTTCATATACTCCGAACATGTTACATGCTTTAACATAAAAGCTCCTTCAAAGGGGAATCATGTTTTGTCTAATGCATGCCCAACTCTAAATTGAGGGAGAAAGGATTTTTCATGGATCTTACTTTAAAATCCTTGTGGTGCTATATTTTATTCCAGCATTCTAGGGGTTGCTGTCTGAGGGGTCAGTGAAGGTGGAAGACACTACTAGAATAAATTTATTTGGAGACGAGCAATTGGAGACCAAGACGTTGGACTCAATTTAGAGACCACCAAATTAAATATTGTAACCAGCAAATGGTTGCCAATTATGTATCAGATTTCAAAAAAGATTGGAGACCATAAAGTGGTCTCTATATTATTAACGCAACCACCCAATTAAATAGGGACCAAATTAGGTCGCCACACAAAATGGGGGGAAAAGGGAAAAAATTAGCGGGAACAAATTTTGCGACCACCAAATTATGTGGTCTCCAATTTTTTATTGCTACCACTGAGTGAGTGGTGTCCAATGCTAATATATAAATACTTCAAATAAAATGTAAACCTAATTTCTCACTATTTCTCAAATTTACACCGTTCCCTCTTTTCTTTCTAGGTCGACGGCAGAACACACCGTTCCCCTCTTTTCTTTCTAGGTCGACGGGGCGCTAACTATCTCCGGCCTCATCTACGCTACTATTCCGGCCAACCGCCGTGGCCTCGGTCCGTGGATTGTCAACGCCGGTGGTGCGGTTCAGGCTGTTCGCCTCCGGTGAGTTCCTTCTCTTTCTTTATATTGAACAGATCTGTTGAATGTGAAAAGGAACAGCTTCCTTGAACCTTATACATTGGGCTTTAAATTCAATCGAAAATCTCTATCTCTATCTCTCTCTCTCTCTCTACACCATATTTTGCGCCATCTCTCTCCTTCACAGCCTACACATTACCCCCATTTCTCTCTTTTGGGTCTCTCTCTAAGTAAACTCTCTCTTCCTTAATTCAGGCTTCTTTGGATCAGTCCCAAGCCAAGGAAATCTCACTCAATTTGGGTAAACACTACTCTCTCTCTCTCTTTCCACATTTTCTTTAATAGTTATCTTGAAAAAAATTACTTTTTTGTGTGTAATTTTGTGGTTAAGGGGTTGTGGCAAATGGGGTTTTGTTCTTTTTAGTTTGTTAGATTTTGCTTTGTGGAAAATAGGGTTTGTTATTCTTTATGTATGATCTCAGATTAAAGCATTTCTCAGGATTTGTTTATTGATGCTTGAATTTGATTCATGCCCATTTCATTTTTCTCATTCCATATCCCATGTAAGATTTATTTATTCAAATTCTGATTTCACTATGTAATGGATGTTATTTTTGTAAAACCATAGTATATTGTGGGTGTTTGAAATGTTTACTCCTTGAGGTGCTTATATAGTGATTTGACAATGTTTGAGGCTATTTGTCTAGCATATGTTAAGTCTTGTTTCCTGAAATAAATTTGCCCAACGATCTCCGGCCTATCTCAAGTGGGATGACGGTTATCTAAGGTTCTTAGTTCATGCTCCATCATGGACCGGATCTAGAGAGTCACTTTATTTGGCTCAACCAGAGATGGGAGACAGGAGCGACATTCTCGTCCCATGACTCTGCTCCATCAGACTAATGGGCCAATGGGAGGTCGTCACTGTCTTCCACCGTCCTTTTGGGTAAAATCCATGTTTACCTACACATCAAGGATCAATATCATATTTGCAATTCATACAATTGTGTATTTTGAGATGGGATAGAAGCCTAACCTCATTTCTAAATTCTAAAGCCTAAATAATAAGATTTATAGATAACAAAATTTAGTAGTAACATAAATGGTGTTGTTGGTGAATGTAGGTGTTATTAATGGCGGGGGAAGATCGTAGTTGGATGGATAATCGAAAGGTTGTTGGAATGAGAGGATGCACAGAAGAATTTACAAGAGGTGTGAAGTATTTTGTAGAATTTGCTAGATCACATCCTGAATGTATACGTGATGGAATGCTTCGATGTCCATGTAGTAGTTGTTGCAATCTCAAAGTCCAAACAGATGGTCGTATTAAGTTGCACCTTATGAAATTCGGGTTTGTTGGTAACTATAAGAGGTGGATATTGCATGGTGAACCAAAGATTGCCTTTAGAGATGTTCAAAGGCATCCATCCGTAGCTAACTCTGAATTCCATAAATGTAACTGAGGCAATAGCTAATGATGAAGAACAATATATGGGTATGGATGATATGGTTAGAGATGTGGCTGGTCCATCGATTGATTTCACATTGAATTCTGTTGAGGAACCAAATCACGCAACTAAATCATTTTTGAAAATGATGGATTCCGCAAATGAGAAGGTTTATCCCGGTGCAGAGCCTTCTGTGTTGGAGTCTGTAGCTGAGCTTCTTAATATCAAGGCCGATTCAAACATGAGCCAACATACTTACAATCGAATCTTATCATGGTATAATCGGTCGCTGCCTAAAGAGAATAAAATGGTATCAAATTTTTATGAGACAAAGAAGTTGGTGGGGCATATCGGTCTTGGTTATGAGAAAATTGATTGTTGTAGGAATCAATGCATGCTTTTCTATAAAGAAGATGAGGAGTTGCAATCATGTTCAACATGTGGACTTAGCAGGTATAAATCTCCACGGCGTGGTAGTGCGAAACATAAGAGAAATGTACCTTATAAGCAATTACGCTATATGCCACTAATTCCTAGGTTGCAACGCCTTTATTCTTCAAAAGATAGTTCTGAAGCTATGCGTTGGCACAAGGAGAGTCCGCGTGAAGAGGGTGTTATGACTCATCCATCAGATGGGGAAGCATGGAAAAAATTTGACGCCACGTATCCTGACTTTGGCAAATGGGATGCTAGAAATATAAGATTGGGGATATGTTCAGATGGTTTTACTCCTTTTGGGCCGGCGGCTAAATCTTATTCATGTTGGCCAGTTATTGTGACCGTTTACAATCTGCCCCCTTGGTTGTGTATGACTGATCCTTATATGTATTTGAGTTTATTCATTCCTGGTCCATTTAGCCCAGGTAAAAATATTGATGTTTATCTTCGACCATTGATTGATGAGCTAAAGTTGCTATGGAATTTTGGTGTGGAGACGTGGGATGCAAATAAGTCACAAAAACTTTAATATGAGGGCTGCAGTTATGTGGACAATTAACGACTTTCCAAAGATACCAGGTATGATGTGCAGTTGGAGCACTCATGGAAGGTTGGTTTGTCCATATTGTATGGAGGATACAGGTGCCTTCACACTTGATAATTTTAAGAAGCAATGTTGGTTTGATTGTCATAGACGCTTTCTTCCAGTTGACCATCCGTTCCGAAAACAAAAGAATGCCTTCACAAAAAATAAGGTGGAAAATAGGCAGGCCCCTCCCCGTCTTAATGGTGAAGAAGTTTTTCAGCGGGTTTCAAAGTTGCATGATATCAGGTGGGGTAGGAAATTCTCGAAAGAAAGAATAGAAGGTTTTGGTGACACTCACAATTGGACAAAAAAGAGTATATTTTGGGAATTGCCTTATTGGAAGACGAACTTGCTACGACATAATCTTGATGTCATGCACATTGAAAAGAATGTGTTTGATAATATATTTAACACGATTATGGATTTCAAGACAACAAAGGACACTCCTAATGGTCGCCTTGATCTTGAGGTAATATGCAAGCGTGATAATCTTAATTTGAAATATGTTAATGGGAAACCTCTAAAGCTTCGTTGCACCGTTTGTGATTTCAAAAGATAACAAAATCCGTGTCCTTCGGTGGTTGAAAGATTTAAAGCTTCCCGATGGTTATGCGTCAAATATTGGTAACTGTGTGAATGTAGAAGAAGGGGCAGTGTTTGGGTTGAAGAGTCACGATTGCCACGTGTTGTTGGATAGGTTACTTCCAATTGCCTTAAGGGACTTGTTGCCTAATGATATATGGGTTGCTTTGGCCGAGTTGAGTGAATTCTTTAGAGCCTTGACTTCGAGCACTTTACGAGTTGAAGATATGAAAAAGCTTGAAAATAGCATTGTGATTACATTGTGCAAGCTCGAAAAGATTTTTCCGCCATCTTTTTTTGATTCAATGGAACATTTACTAATTCATTTAGCATATGAGGCTAGAGTTGGTGGACTGTTCAATATAGATGGATGTACCCATTTGAAAGGTTTTTGGGTAGGCGAAGAAGAAGATGAGCAATAGAGCAAGGGTTGAGGCTTCTATATCTGAAGCAGTTATCATTGATGAAATAGTGTCATTTGTCTCAGCTTACTGTCATCCAGATATTGAAACAAGGTTTACAAGAGTTGGTCGTAACTTTGATGGTGGACACACTAACCCAGACGGAAAAATATCTGTGTTTTCTTTGCCGGGTCGATTTCTTGGGAACCGTGTTCGCAAGCGCATGCTTACTAGAGAAGAGTGGGATGCGGCCAAGCTCTATGTGCTCCTTAAGCCCTCGAGGTTGAGGAATATTTGGAGTAAGTTATTCTCTTGTATTTGTTGTTAAATTACTCCTTCGTCCCATTCAAAAAGACATAAATTTCCATTTTGGGTGTTCCATTTGAAAAGGCACACTATCAAAATGGAAATATGTTAATACTTCTTTATCTATGGGACAAAGGGAGTATTTCTCTCTTGATACTTCTAATAACTGAATTTTAATATGTATCATAATACAGCATGTTTGAAGAACAAGCTGGAGATATGCCGCCCGAATTGATTGCAATTAGAACAGACAAGGAATTTCCATTATGGCTAAAAAACTATGTAAATATCATTATTTCTAATTTAGTTTCCTTATGCTTTGATTCACAATTCAGCTTATTTAATATACTCAATGTATTTTTATCTAGATTTTGGAACACCACGAAGATACGAAAGTGCATCATTAAAGTTTTTAGCCATGGGTCCAAATTTCGAGGTTAATGTATACAAGGGTTATTTTGTGAATGGTTATGTCTTTCACACCGATGAGTATGGCCAAACCAAATCAACATGGAATAGTGGCATCAATTTGAAAGGAAATATGGAGTATTATGGCATTTTAAAAGAAGTTTTAGAGTTGACATATCCACGAGGAAACTCTGTTGTCCTCTTCAATTGTGAATGGCGTGATTCTCGGAGAGGCATAGTCAAGCATGATACTTTTGACCTTGTCGATATTAAGCACTCTTCAAGGCATGATGGTGATGATGTTTTCATTCTAGCGTCACAAGCTCAACAAGTTTATATGACATCCTACCCTCACCGACGAAGAGGGAGTAACGGATGGTGGGCTGTTTGGAAAACTAAGGCGAGAAGCACGTTTAATATACCATATGAGGTAACAATTGATTCGTCCTTGGATGATTGTTATCAAGAGGAAGAAATGCCTGCTACTCAGAATGTGTCATTAGATGAACATGCACACGATGATTCATTTTGGGTTGAAAACCCTCCTCGAGAAGCAGAGGAAGTATTGCAATTTGATGAACAAAATGAGGAGCAAGAAGATGGTGAAGATGACTTTGAAGTGGGGTCTGATGATGATGATGAAGAAGAATGTGAAGAAGAGGAGCTTGAGTTTTGCGTTGAAGATGAAAATGATAGTTAAAGGGATGTAAATTCACCCCTCTATAGTTTATCATGTCATTAATTAATCTGCATTTATGTATTTCACTTAATATTGCTTATTTCATCTTATCAAAAATATTGCTTATTTTATTTTGTAATATATATTTGCATGTATGTCATTTAGATATGCCATTTATTAATTTGCATTTTTTGAACTTCACTTAACAATGCTTATTTCGTTTTATATATATTTGGCATGTATGTCATCTAGAAATGTCTAGCGGCTCCGAAGGTAGACGTGCAGATTCAGGGCAGAGTACATAAGGAGGTAATGGTAGGGGTGCAGATTCTCACTATAGTGCAGATGGAGATGCTGGTGGAGGAGAAGATTCAGTTTATAGTGGTGGTAGAGTCTTTGGTAGAGGTGGTAGTAGAGGTGGGGGTAGAGGCGCTGGTAGAGGTACAGGAAGACAACGGAATGGGAAACTTTGGAGAGTGAAAGATTGTCAAACTGCTATCACAAGTACACCATCGCAGCTCCTTGAGGAGGATGTTACTGGGAATAGAAGTCAGGAAGAGAATAGCTCCCTTTCTCCTGTGCCACCCACTGCCTCTGCCTCTGATGCCTCTGAATTGGTATACTTGGAACCTGAGATTCATTCAGATGGGAGGTATATTCTTAAAATGTGTAATAACTACGGGTAAGTCTATTAGTTTCTTGTTGCATTCATTTTATGGGAGGTATAAATATATGTTGGTGTATTTATTTACATGACAATATTCATTTTATTGATAGACTTATATATGGTGGTGCTCCTGATCCTGCTCGGTGGTTAAAAAAAAAATTTATCAATACTGATTTCGAAGCTTGCCACAAGGTTTGGTCGGAGTTGCCTAATGGTGTGATTCAGGGATGGTTTGATCAGTTTGAGGTATTTTATTGCTCATTTCATGCCCATTTATTCCATTCAGATTGCTTTTAACTAGCTTTTGTATTAGCAAAATGCAACACATGTTTATATATTCCCCTATTATTTCAGACGGAGTATTGTTGTCCCGATCAGTCTTATGATGACTTCTTCAAAGCATTCAAGTACATGGTATCTACGCGTTACAAAGATATCATAAATAGGATGAGGAGGAAATGGATCGAAAAAAAAGAACGCCCTGTTTGTATGATTC
This sequence comes from Adenophora triphylla var. japonica, assembly GCA_022495995.1. Classification (NCBI taxonomy): domain Eukaryota; kingdom Viridiplantae; phylum Streptophyta; class Magnoliopsida; order Asterales; family Campanulaceae; genus Adenophora; species Adenophora triphylla. Next base: position 238,046 of record JAFEMH010002950.1, on the reverse strand, counting down.
GTGAAGCTTGGGACCAATGGCTTGCATGGTGGGATAGTGAAGACTTTAAGAAATTATCAAACAAGAATAAGAGGAACAGAGAGAGTGAAAATGGGGAGGCTTGTGTGCATACGGGTGGATCTCTTAGTCTCATTAATCTATTGTATCGCATGGTTGGCACTTTATCATTTTTATTTCTATTTTTTAATTAATTTTCTATATAGTTTATATTTTTTGTGGTTGTAATTTGCTACTTATTATGTTTGTAGAAAAAAATTCATGGAGATCATGTTGATGAACTGGATGCATTAATTGCTATGCATACTCGCAACGCAAGGGGCCAAATGGAGAGTTGATTTGGGCAACTAAAAAGCACCAAAAAGTATTTGTAAGTACAAAATATCCTTTTATACCTTAACGTTTCATGATTATGTATACTTATATCAATAATATTGAACAGCTTGATCTAAACTTGCTTGTATATATACTGAGACTGTTCAGTATTGAAGGAGGGAGGATGTATGATATATTATCAGCATTATAATTAAAATTGATCTTATCAAAAAAAATATATATATATAATTACTATTTCTGTTTCTGTTAGTATAAAAAAACATCTGAAAAGTAATATTTCAGAAGAAGAAGCAAATAATATTCAATCACAGTGCAATGAAAAAAAAATTAAGAAATGCAATTGACTTTACAAAAGATGTAGGAAAAATAAAAAAGAAAGAACATTATAAGATTATAAAGTGACAAATCAGGCACCTCCGCTGACTGGTTTAGCTGTAGCACTTCTGTTTCTGCTCTTCCGCATGTTGTTGAAGTTGAATCTTTTCTTCCTCTATAGTTTATCTTTAACATACTTATGATTTCTTTAGAGTGATCGATTTTCACCTTTATAGAACAACTAATTCGCTTCACAGTATATGGTTCATTTACAAGACTTCCATTTCTTCCAGCCGAGCACAAGTCAAGATTTCACTGTAATGGCAATGATTGCCTTTCTGAACATATAGAAGATTTAGAACATCTGGTAAACGTTTCTGAGTAACAGGATTCATTGTAACCATAAGATGTACACTCTGTGATTGAATATTATTTGAACAGTCATCTTTGCTGCGTAGATTTCTATTTCTGTTAGTATAGCTCAACAATTGAACTCATCTCTGCTACCTTTCCCATATAAAAAAGACGTAAGTGTGGTGGATATAGACAGTTTCACTTTCTGATATATCATTTTCGTAGCCCAAGGAAACAAGGCTGCAAAATTGTGAAGTGTAGAACCACAAGTGTCACATACATCGTGTTGCATTAGTTGTAACAGAGCAAACAGAGGAATGATATTGTAACATACTTGACATTGATTACTACCATCTCATGGGACATCTGAAGATTGATTCTAATTAAGTATATGAGACCAATTAGAAGTCTAGGTTTGTTGTTCGTATATGGTTATCTTGGGAACCTGTTTGCATAAATATAAAGATATTTCCGTTTTATTTATGATTGATATTTGCCTTTTATTATTGACAGACGCAATATAAAGATATTGTCCGAGAAAGAGCAATTTCTGAGGGTCTCATTGACCCAAATGAAGCTTCCAACACTCGTGTTCCATTTGAGGGCAAAGATTGGGAAGATGCTATTGTCGTCTCTCAAGGAAAGCAAGTCAGAAGGGGGAATACAATATTTGGCTTTGGGAAGGGTGGAAGACCCCTGCTTAATCTACCAACCAGCCGCACCCATGCATCCTCACTTTGCAATTCGACTTCAATGGCCTCAATTAGTTCCAAGTCCATAAAGGAACAACAATTAGAGACACAGGTTAATGGTCTAAAGGAAATGATTAATCAAATGATGGAGCAGCAACAGAAGGATAGAGAGAGACATGAGCAAAACCAATGTCTCATGCAACAATTGATTAACCAGCTGCTGCAAAGGGCCCCTTGGAGCTCGCAACAGCAGCAACAAAATCAATGGCCTCCTGGTATTTTTCTTGTCTACTTTAATTGGATCATTGTGTTTGGTATTATTGATACTTAGTTTTGAAAACATTCGTTGGCGTTACCTGTTATGTTTTTTAAAACTTTAAATATACAGCTCCTCTTTTCCAGTAGTTTTGAAAACAAGCTTTATGTAGATGGCTAGTGATAATTACTAAGAGAAAACTGTCACATTTTTGCAAAAGTTTTGAGACTTTTGTTGCATCTCTTTCCAGAGTGTCTGTCGGCCATTGTGTTTATTTCTTCTCTGTAAAGCAGAGGCTTAACATGCACATTAATTTTTTGAAAATAATATCTGGTGAAACAAATAGAGCAGGTACTAAGAATTATGATGATTGGGATTTATCACTAGGAGTTTTTTTTTTGAGAATTTTCAACTTTAATATTACTTGTCAGGAGTATTAGGTTATTTCCAATTTTGTATTAATATGTCATGAAATTGAATGATTGTGTTGTTTATTAATTGAACACAGAGTTCCCTAGTATTTGAAATGTGAAAACTGCTGAGCTTCTTTGAGTTATTAGTGTACTATTTTCAAATTGATCATTGTTTGGGTCAATTTTTGATGGAAAGTTCTTTAGAAACTGAGTGAAATGGTGGAAATAAGCTATTGTAGGATATTCATTTTGATAGTAATCAGCTTTTGGAGCAGCATTTGATAGTCTTTTGGCCCAAATAAGAGTTTCTAGTAGAAATGTGAAAACTTCTAAGCTTTTTTGAGTGAAGGTAGTTAGTATGCCACTGTATAGTACTGAGGGATAATATATTCTTATGGGTGTGTTTTCTCATATATTGATTGTGCGAAGCTGGTCAGTACACACTTGTGTGTACGTAGAGCCTTAAAGGGAGTTGGGATTGGATATTTGCAGAACAACGTTTTAGCTCCAACCTGAGATTATCTGCACTTGACTATGAAATCGCTGGCTATCACATGATCATTATATCCATTGCCAAAATGTTTTATACTCTTTTGTCACCAAAAAAATTGCAAAATTTGATAACACCACTTCTCTTTAATCTTTATTCTCAGTGCCAACTCTTTGTGTGTGGTGGTGCTTCTTCCCTTCTTTTAACTTTATTGTGTTTGCAGGTTTAATGATGGGTGGTGCTAGTGGCTCCTTCCAGCCTCAACAACAGCAAAATCAATGGCCTTTTGGTATGTTTCCGCCCCAAATGCAACTATTGCAACTACAACAATTACAACAACCACTACAACAACCACAGAGCGGTCATGGTTCAGCCTCACTAGGTAGCGGTGGTGGAAATGGTGGTAGCAGTAGTGGTGGAAATGGAGGTAGCAGTAGTGGTGGAAATGGAGGTAGCAGTAATATTCCTGGTGGAAATGGAGGTGGCGCTGGTGGAAATGGTTCTTTTGTAGCTTGCTTAAGAGGTTGGATTTCCCAGAGATGAAATTTAGTTTGTATTTTCTGGGCTATGAGGTAATACATCAATTGCGAACCATTAAAATGTTTGAATAGTCATTTGCTACATACATAATTCTTACTTTAATAAAGGGAATTTTACTTTCATTAAGGATAGTGATGAAAAGGAAAACAAACCACTAAAATGGTTAAGATAAATGAACTCCCTAAACTATACCACTAAAATGTTTGAATAGTCATTTAATACATAAATATATTAAAGTGATTGAGGTGTCGATTGAAATGCACCTGAAAGCTTATTTTTTGTCTGATTTGTTTATTACACTCCAGCAGATTTTTTACTGTGTTCTTGACCCAAGTAACTATGCAACCATGCTCACATCATTTGGTGTTTGATTGATATACACTGTGTTCCCTCTCTCACAACTTTTACACGAGCTGGTTACTCAAAATAGTATCAGGGCTCTGATTAATCAAGGGCTCTGAATAATCCTTGTGAAAATCTGTTGCTTCCCACATTTGAGATCATTAGTCTTGAATTGCTATATTTCCTATCAAAATTACATAGCAACTAATAACTATGAAAGTTATCTCTCTTAGCAGCTCTTGAGTTTGTAAGCCTTTTCTGTATATATGGCACACATGTGAAAACTGAATTCGACTGTTCTTTTCATGTCAGGGTGAAGATGTTTTAGGTTTGGATATTTCTACTCTTGAAGAGTTGCAAAACCTTCACGTCGAGGCCATAACCAAGATCTGCCATGCAAAGGTCATCTGTATTTGTCAATATTACCATAAATTAAATAAATCGTTTTGTTGTTTTGCTCATGGGCACATTTTATATTTCGTTTGCATTCTTTTTATGTTGTTTTTTCTGTTATCAGTTTCATATACCTGAACATGTTACATGCTTTAACATAAAAGCTCCTTCAAAGGGGAATCATGTTTTGTCTAATGCATGCCCAACTCTAAATTGAGGGAGAAAGGATTTTTCATGGATCTTACTTTAAAATCCTTGTGGTGCTATATTTTATTCCAGCATTCTAGGGGTTGCTGTCTGAGGGGTCAGTGAAGGTGGAAGAGACGGATGATCCTTGGAGTAACTCATTGGTTTTAGGAGGAAGGAAGGTTATACATTGCTTTTGCTTTTGCTTTTGCATTTGCTTTGATATCATCAAACATAGATGTGGTGCAGAGTCTACACTTCGGGGTTCAGGGGGTTTCTAGTGATGGGCCAGGGCTACTGAATGTGAGAAAGAAAGAGGTCTTAGGAGTCACTTATAGGTTTTACTTATAGTTGGACGTAAAATATTAATAAGTTATGAGGGATGGTTACCCATGGATTTTACTTTGATATCAATGCGCCGAGGATTCTTAACTTCACCATTCGGGGGGGGGGGGTGATTTCTAAGGCTTTGTTTGGTTATGTGAAGACTGCTAGAAAGTGAAAATTCTGAAACCTTTTTGAAGTTCGGTTGGATAGACATCTTTTTTTTTTTAATTAAAGTGGGGATGAGGAGGACATGAACCTTGTCTTGATCCTACAGGGTCATGCCTTGAAAGGCTACACAAATGGGGGTCCATAAATAGGCTTATGGAGATATCTTCAACAAAATAATAATTTCTCCATAATGTTGGCCCTGAGGGGATTTGAACCATTAACTTCCCCGCTAAAAGAGAGCAGGGAATACCACTAGAGCTAGAGCTCCTTGGTTGGATACATTTTCTGGGCTATGAGGTAATACATCAATTGCAAACCATTAAAATGTTTGAATAGTCATTTGCTACATGTATAATTCTTACTTTAATTAAGGGAATTCTTACTTTCATTAAGGATAGTGATGAAAAGGAAAACAAACCACTAAAATGGTTAAGATAAATGAACTCCCTAAACTATACCACTAAAATGTTTGAATAGTCATTTGCTACATGCTTATCAGACTGTAAGGATGTGAACATGTCTGCGCGTGTGTGTGTTTGTGTGTTGTTACGTTTACTAATTGCACCTCTTTCCTCTATCTAATTGCAACTTACTGGGCTAACATATTAATGTCTAGCTTGTGCTGCATGTGTAGACAGTTGTTTCTTTTGTTTATGTCGTTCTCGATAGTTGTAGAAGCTCTTCATGCATTTATTCAAGATGAATTTGAGCACAAGTAAGTTCTACTGGCTACTTGGTTGTAGGTACACTATTTTGGATTGTTTGACAGCGAGATTGAGGCTGCAAGGTTCCTCAAAATCTTCAATCACTCTCCCCTCCCCCTGAATAATCCTTCTTACAAGATGTATGCCTGTTTCATTTAGAGACGGGTCGAAGCAAAGCAATTTCTACGGTTTCGATATATCTGAAGTAGTTTTTAAAATTGTGTTTTATTTAGCTTGTAATCAAACTTAAGTAGTTTTTGTATTGTTTTTGAGAATTTGATGAACGTAGAATTTATTTTTTCATTTTTGTTGGTGTATGTTTTAAACATGTGAGAATTTTGGTATTTGTTTGAACAGGATGCAGGTGATTTTTTAAATACAGTATTTTTTAAAAAAAAATTGTGCAATTTACCAACGGATTATTCCGTCGATATTTTTTTTAAAAACTGATATTAGATTACCGACGGATCAGTCCATCGGAAATTTTTCATTAATTACAGATGGAAATGTCCGTCGGTAATAACAGATATATTTACCGACGGATTATTCCGTCGGTAATCTCTCTGGCGTTAACGCCGGTCATAGGCCGGTGACTTTCTTTACCGACGGACCATTTCCAACAATATAAATGTCTTTACCGACAGATGGTCCGTCGGAATTATCGATGAAAAAGTCCACCGGTATTACCAACCAGAATATACCGACGGAACGCGTCCGTCGGTAAAGCCTCGTTCGATCGAAAAGAAGGAATAGTCTGTATCTTTCGTTGGGGATTTCCCGGAAAATATCGTCGCATCTTCCTCCGATTCCTTATAAAGGATATTCAGTCCATCCGAATAGAAGTTAAAGAGGGTTTTTCTGCTCGTCGTGTCCTTTCTATGGATATCAGAGGACAGGGAGCGCTTCCATTGACCCGTATCGATGAGAATTTGACTCCGTGGGAAATTGAACAAAAAGCTGCGGAATTGGCCTATTTCTTGCGTGTACCCATTGAAGTGTTACACAGACGGATTCTTAGCTTTACCGACGAATTCGTCGGTAATTGATCAATTTCTAGTAGTTTTAAATCACTTCCGTCACCAAGAAAACTTTTCTCTCTCTTCCCCAATCTCACCACAACATAGTCCACCAAAATCAAAACTTGCCTATAATAGCGAGAATTACATGCGAATGAAGAAACAATATATTGGACGTGATCTTTTCTAAGATCTGAGTTTCACTTTTATTTGTAGCAGATCGGAAACCAGATCTAGGTTCTTGACTTTCTTTCTTTCTTTATTGATATGGGTTCTTGATTTTTTTTTCCTTTTTGTAATTTGAATTGTTGATATAGATCTGGAGTTCGATTTTCCTTACTGTCAAACTTGTTTTTAATGATGGGTGGAAATGAATAATGAGTAACGATGATGGTGCTTGATAGGTGGGGGACGGTGTTGGTTGTGTGATGTGTGAGGGACGATGGTGATGGACATGGTGATGATGGCCATTATTGTTTTTTTTTTTAATTATTATTAATCGTATGAATACTAATTATGAATTATGATGTTTTTAAAGATTAATATTATGATGTTTCAAGATATATTGTATATTTTAAACTTAATATTATGATTTTTCAAAACAAAGACCAAAATAGCCCTTAAGTAACTCACGTGAGCGGCACATGTTATGCTATTTAATTTGTTAGATTTTTAACGGTTCATCCAAAATTACACCTGATTGCAACAAAAAGATAAATTTAATAACCAACTTGTAACAAATGCAAATTCGATAACCAATTGAAAAGTCTCGACAAACTCAGGTAACTAAAATGCAATTTGCCCTAATTTTATCCGTCTATATGTAGTACTAGAATGGAAGATATTCAGTAGAAGAGAAAAACAAGAAACTGGCCGGAAAACATATGCAGTAGTGATCTGTCGATAAGAAAAGATCTAGATGGTTCAAACTCCTACCAATTTGCCAGTGTTTAATTTGGGGCATGAAGAAGAAGATGAAAAGGTGGTGGAGAATGGTGGGAGGTGGTGGAATAAGGTGCTGGACGTGGAGGAGGGAAAGAATCAGATAGTGTTTGCACTACCTCTGATCCTTATGAATGGTACTTACGCCGTCTTCATCCCTTTGATCTCCGTCATGTTTGCCGGTCACCTTGGTGATCTTTATCTTCCCGCCGCCAATCTTGCCAGTTCATGGTCAAATGTTACCGGCTTTATGTTCCTGGTAAGTAGGTCATATATGCTTCTAGCTCTATTGATATGTTGCTTACAACCTACGATGATCGTACTCTTTGGTTTACCTCGCCGGACACTTGTCAATAACACTAAAATTAGAGTTTCCGACACGGATACAACCCCATAAACCAAAGAGTCCAAGCATGAGAGCTTACAACTGCCAGCAATGCATATGCTGATTACTATTAATTGGTAGGTAGCTTGTTTTTTTTTTTTTTAATTATTATATCCCACTCCTGTGTTATGAAAATAACCATTTGGTCAAGTTAAGTGTGTGCTTGGCAACTTTAGTTCTAAGCATCGGACTTTGAATTGGAAGAAGAAAATGGATTTCTGGGACTTCAAATTACCTTTCTAATTTTAAATTTGAAGCTTGAAATTTAGTTGCCAAATACACCCCAAGGGTATTTTATATATAAAATCACTTTCACAATATTAAGTAACACGTAGTAATTGAAATTGCTCACTCAACTTTTTATAATTAATTGTTTAATTTAGTAGCATTTTTTAATGAAATTATTACATTCACCTCTAACTACTATCATGTTATATGCTTCCTCCATCCCACTTTAAGCTTCAAAAATATTAACGAGAGTGTTGTTTTTATTGTAAAATTTAGAGAGTGGGGTAGGGTGTTGTGAGTATAGTAAGTGGGTAGGTTGAGAATATTTAGTGAATAGTTGTTGTGAGTATCGCATGTTTGAGTCTATTGAATAAAGAAGTATTATAATCTTTCCATTTTGGGATTTTGAAGTTTAAAATGGGATACCTTTTGGGGAATTTTTGAAGTTTTAAGTGGGACGGAGGAAGTATCTCATTTGTAAAGGTATAATATGGTCTTTCAAATTTTTTATGTGTATACTTCTCCATCTCATAATTAGTATTACACTTTTCATTTTGCTCAATCCAAAATAAGTGTCACATTTCTAAATAAGGAAATAGTATTAGTGCAATTTTAAAATGATACAAGTAATGCACAAACAAGAAAGTAAGTTCCTTAAAAACATTGACAAGTAAACCGTGACATCTATAAGAGATGGAGGGAGTAAAAGCTAACATTCTATATATACAAATAACTAAACTGCCTTGTTAAACATATTCTTTAACATATCAATTTTTTAAGAGTTTCTTTAGAGCATCTTTTAACATCCTATTTGTGAGTTGTGATAAAGTATTTGGCTTAATTATGTTTCATATCTAACATATAACACAAAGACTGACACAGATTACTTATTCTTTTGTCTTCGTAGCTTGGTCTGAGTGGCTCTCTGGAGACATTATGTGGGCAAGGATTTGGAGCAAAACTATATGGAATGTTGGGAATTTATTTACAATCATCCTGTTTCATTTCAATTTTCTTATCTATTCTCATTGCCATTCTATGGATATTTACGGAACCCATTCTCATCTTACTCCATCAAGATCCCGAAATTTCAAAGACGGCTGCCCTCTACATTAAGTATCTTATACCAGGATTGTTTCCTTATGGCTTGATCCAATGCCTATTGAGGTTTCTTCAGATGCAGTCTGTTGTAATCCCACTGGTTGTTTGCTCAGTCGTGCCTTTGATTATTCACATTGGCCTTTCTTACGTTCTGGTTCATTTGACACCTCTGGGTTTCATAGGGGCCCCATTGGCAACTTCTATTTCGTTTTGGATTTCCTTTTTTATGATGGCTGTATATGTGCTTTATGCCAAGAAATGTAAACAGACGTGGCAAGGATTCTCTTTGGAATCGTTTAGTTATCTTCTTCCCAACTTGAAGCTTGCTCTCGCCTCTGCAATTATGTTGTGGTAAGTAGGCATTAATCATTGTTCATGAACTTGAATTACCATTCATATAATTTTATTTTGGAACATATATATATATGTTTGCCAGTTTGGAGTACTGGGCTTCTGAGGTGCTAGTGTTGTTGGCTGGACTGTTGCCAAACTCAAAAGTAACAACTCCATTGATGGCAATGTGGTAAAGTTTGTTTTCTTATTTACTGTTTTATCATCTCCTAATTGCCATATTTGTAATGTTTGATTCAGTGGCGAAGCCACATAGAACTTATGGGGATTGTTATTCGACCCCCTTGATTTTGGATCTCTGTCATTTTTACCATCTTTAAGTTTGAAAAAATAGTAGTTTTACTTTTACCGCTACAAAATACTACTTTTTGCAGTTTAAAACTTTTAACACCCTTTTGTTTAGGAAAAAAATACCTCTCGGTCATAATTTTGACTCCTTCCACTGAAACTCTGTCTTCACCACTGGTTTGATTGGTAATGTTGCTGTGTTTGTCTCAGCCTAAATACAGACATAGCTGTATACATGGTTGCATATGGTCTCAGTGCTGCTGTAAGGTTAGTTGGAATTTATAGTTAACAAAAGTTCTTAAACATTAAATTTCCTTTATATATACTCCAATTTCTTTGCATTACTTATTAAATCATTATAACGCTTGATTTAATAATTTGGATGATGTAAAACAGCACAAGGGTATCAAATGAATTGGGAGCAGGCAATCCTGATAAAGCTAAGCATGCATTCAAAGTCACTCTCAAGCTCTCTGCGCTTACTTGTTTTGTTACCGTACTTGCTTTAGGGTTGGGTCATAATATATGGGCTAGTTTATTCAGTAACAACCCTGTTATCATCAATAAATTTGCTTCAATGGTCCCACTACTACTGATCGCTTTCTCAATGGAAACTGTTCAAGGAGTCTTGATAGGTATTGCTATTTCTCGTCCTTAATTTGTTAGTTTTTCTTAAAATGGACACTTGGGGTCCACAGTGGCGGACCCAAGTGTAACATACTGGGTGGCCATGCACCCATTAGTAAAAATTGTTATAATATAGTGACAAGTGCTTTATCTTATTACTTTGACCAGGTTCGATTCTCACTAATGTTTTAAAATTGTGCACCCACTTTGTAGGGGTGGCTAGAGGATGCGGTTGGCAGCAAGTGGTTACGTTCATTAACTTAGTGGTCTTCTATTGTGTTGGTTTGCCTCTTTCAATTGTCCTTGCTTTCAAGTTCAAGCTTCATGTCAAGGTAAATTCAGATATACTCCCTCCGTCCCACGTGAATGGACACTTATTTCCTTTTTGGGACGTCCCACGTGAATGGACACTGCCCAAAATGGAAAAGAATATTCGCTATTTCCTCCACTCATTCTCTCTCCTACTTCACTTTTACACTCACAACATTCTCTCTCCTAACTATTTCTCCCACTCATTCTCTCTCCTATTTAATTCTTCATACTCACAAACACTTCCTCCACCTATTTCTCTCTCCTACTTTTCCTTAATTCCCACACCCAAAAAGTTGGTGTCCATTGACATGGCACGAAGGGAGTATATTTTTCTACTTGTTAGGTCAAATTTTGAGCATATGAATCACCACCATATATATACTTTCGAGTAGAGAGTTTGTGGTAATATTTTCTTCTGGACCTTATTTTGTACAGGGATTGTACATTGGTTTCATGTGCGGCGGAGTATTCTGCCAAACCGGTAGTTTATTGTTGCTCACTTATCTAAAAAAATGGAAAAGAATTGAGAGTCTTGGAAATAGCAATGTAGAAACTGATGTCTCTGTGTAAGCTGGGAAGAGAAATGAAGTTTTTTAGTTACATGACTCCGAGGCTACACAATATTTATATGTGCTTGCCTATTTATAGGCAAATTGATGCTGCCTAAATTGTATTTATCTATCATTAATAAAATAAGAAACCATTATCTATACATGGCTTGTGCGCGCCTTGTGCACGAGGGTGTGTTTGTAGCATGGGGGTGCATGTGTGTGTATAAATAAAATGGAAACATCTTTAGCATATTTGCTAGTGGTTCTTAAAAGGAAATTCATTTGTTAAGACGGGTCGTAATCACATTAGGTGTACATTTAATCCCATGTACTTTACAACATCCAAACCTTTTTTAATACTCCCTTTATAATGTTCAATTTTTTTTTTTGAGGGATATGTAAATATATTGAACTTAAGCAATTTTATTAACACATTTACATAAAATCTTCAATGATCTCACTAAATTGCATTGTGCATGTGAATTAAAACTTGTTGTATGATTTTGTTGTACGATGAAAGAAGATTGAAGTTTTTATCAAAAACTACCTAAAAACGAAGCTATTTAAAAAAAAAAAAAAAAAAAATCATGTAAGTTGTGATATTACAACAATCTATCTTCTTTTAATTTTTTTTATTATTTTTTTTTGTTAAAAATGTATTTATCAATCGTTTATAACTAGATAAATGATCAAACAATTTTTTCGTACTTTAAAAACAGTTTGATAGGAGCTTGGGATAATTTACCAAGACATTCCCTATTTCAAACTACAGAAAAAAAAAAGAAAAAGGGAAGGGGAGTGTTGGGAAGAATATGAGTAGTATTAAAGAGGGGGAAAGTGTAATATGTTCGTTTTTGCGTACTTTATAAATATTTTGGATTTTCGCCTATTTCCTTCTTAGGCCATACCGCCATACCTTCATCTCCTCTCTTATAGTATTCTTTTAGACCACTCCAACGTTACTCTAAAACTTCAAAAACTCTACAATTTAGAGTAAAATAGGACTCCAAGAAATGCTTATGCCATTTTAGCGTTGCCTTTTACTTGCGCCAGATCTGGCCCAGATCCTATTTACCCTTTCTTCAAAAATCCTTTTTTAAAATAAAAATAAAAAATCCTACTTTTCTTTTCCTAATATATTTTTATTTGTATTAATAATTATAAGTAATTTATACCCTATTACGTGCGGTGCACCCCAAGTACATATCAAGTACATTCCAATTGCACATCAAGTGTATTAATGCATATCAAGTGCATCTCAAGGGAGTACTATTAAGGAAAGACATTAAGGGACATATTAAGAAAATAAAATAATGTATCTCCATATTCAATATTCAATAGATTCTCTATTATGCGTGCTTTTGTATCACCAGGGCCTGCTCTTAAGGTGTGCCGGGTGAGCGGTCGCTTCGAGCCTCAAATTTTGAAGGGCCCCAAATTTTTTGAGTTATATTACTACTTTCGTTTCCAAAATAAGTGTAAAAAGAAAAAAAATTGATTAGGAGTATATTTGAAAAAAATTACATTTATTTTGGAACGGAGGAGTAGTATTGTATGTTGTATATGCAACTTCAATTCAATTGGGTAATAAGGTTGTATTTGGAATCTACAATTTTATTTTTTCAACAAACCTAAATAATATTTTTCTTAAAAAATAAAATCAAAACCTAAATTGTTTTAAATTATTTATATCAACAACTCCGTACGTTTAGTCATCATTCTTCCATTATTCTCCATAACGCATCCCTCACCTTTCTCACTTCAACGTTTTTTTCTTTCTAAACTACTAAAATTTATATAGCCCATTTTTCATCTAACTTTCTATTGTCCTCTAAGATTTCAACACTTTTGACATTTTAATGGTTGCAATAACCGTGATATTACGAGCAGAATTTCGGAGACGATTGCAATGACAGAATTATAATCATCTTTCATAACTTTTGGCAGCCACACCACCATATTCTTTAATATTTTCAAACTTAAAATTTTCAATTACTAATTCTAAAATTAGAAAATATAAATCTGGCCATGAAACACGATAAAAAAAAAAATTTGACGAGCAAATATATACACTATTATTTTTGTAGTTATATTTAGGGCCTAAGCTTTACTTTCGAACAGGGCCCCTAAAATGTCAGGACCGGCCATGTGTATCACTAACTAACGGTGTAGACTAGAAGTGTCATATGGTAATGTAATCATAGCATTTTGAAAACGCATACATATTTTTTGATAGAATTACGAATGTGAAAAAAATTGAGTAGATAGTACAGTCGTACAAATAAACGAACTACTCCCTCCGTCCCAGTCCACTTAGGAAATTTTGAAATGGCACGGGAATTAAGGAAAATGTAAATGTTGTGAGTGTAATTTAAAAATAGGAGAGAGAATGAGTGGAGGGAATAGTAAATTATAATGGTGTTGTGAGTATTAAAATAATGTAGGAGAGAGAATGAATGGAGAGAATAGTGATTTAAGGTTTCTATTTTGGGAATTCTTAAGTGAGGTGGGACGCCCAAAATGGAAAGTTTTCTTAAGTGATGTGGGACGGAGGGAGTAAGTGTTAGTCCTGATGTGATGACACCAATAATTACACGAATAGATTTGCAGTGTAATAATAAATACAAAACACGAAATAAAAATAATGTTTACCACTTATATACAACAACTTGATGTATACAACATAAACTTCTTTTTAATAAACGATTTAATGCTTTGTTTATAAAGTAAAAGAAACAAGAGAAGAAACGAAATAATTAAACACTAAAAACACAAGTTCAATGAGAACTTTGTGTAACAAAATAACTCTCACAAAAAACACTCAAAGATATATGATATCTCTTAGGAATCGCAAAAATATATCCCAAACAATGATGCGGTCTTCTCTATTTATAAGTCGTGAAGAGTTTTTTTCTTTAAGGAAAGGAAGTCATAAACCATGTAGAAATCTTTCTTCCAAATCCATGTATATATTGGAGTATTCTTCCAACAAATCTTCTCTACCCTTTCCTAAAATAAAGCCCATGTAAGTTTATAGGAAGATCACAAATACTTCCTTTACTGACTTGAATTCTTTTTTGTGTTGATATTTCCCACAAATAAAGCTTCCTAATATATATGAGAGTCCTATAAAATAATCAAAAGATAAACTAAAACAAGAAAACTAATTAATAGATTAGTTTATAAATAATAACAACTAAATAAACTAAAGAAGATATTTATAAATATATTCTAAAAATAAAAAAGATAAAAATTCTAATAATTAGAGGTAAACCAAAATTGTTTGTGCTTATTGCTATTAGATGGCCTTATTAAAGGTGGAGAAATTTTCTTGGACTATGGCTATAGCTGTCAATTTAGGAATACGGGACGGGACGAAATTATGTTGTCCCACAACGGGAACGGGACGAGACGGGACGGGACTAAAATACTCCGTCCCATCTCGTCCCATTTACGGGGCGCGGGACCCATGCGGGACCCGTTGACTAGGAGGGATAAGCGTTGACTAGGCGTCAAGGCCACGGCGAAGGCCAAAATGCATTGTACGTAATTCTTTTTAATATTATTCTATTTTCCTTATAAAAAAAAAGATATTTGGGGCCCCTCAACCAAACAATCGAGAGGTGGTTCTCGATATTTGATTTCTTCTGTTGAAGATTGTTCAAGATATATGTATGGGTGTATTATTTGAATTAAGCACAAAATTATGTTTTCTTACCTTTAAGAAGCAGAAAGATTGTGGTGAGAGTAAGTCGGACAACAAAATCAAGCATTTTAGAACAGAAAATAGGTTGAAATTTTGTAAAGTTCATTTTAGTGAGTGTTGTGCTACTGCAGGCTTAATGAGACACTCATTGTTAGAAGAACACAACAACAGAATGGATGAACATGACTATTTTCGAGAGAACACGTTGTATCATTCGTAATGCTGGCTTGTCTCTAAGGATCAATAGACTAATATATTTGCTATTCACAGAAATGCATATTACTAGGTTATGCAAATAGAATGAAAGATTATAGGTTGTGGTGTGAGCCTAATTCGCCTAAGTTGTTAATGGAGATAAACATTTTGTTTTCTCCTATTGAAGCATAGCTCTTTTTCTCATGAGCATGAACAGCTCAATGTCAAGGCAACTTCTTTGCATGGTCAGCTTGAGGAAGAAATAACCTTCATGCATCAGCTGCTAGAATTTGATATTCAAGGTAAAGAAGACCATGTTTGTTTGTTGAAAAAATATCATATGGCTTGAGATATGCGGGACGGGAACGGGACGGGCGGGACCGCACCATGTTGTCCCGCGACGAAAACGGGATGAGACGGGACGGGACGAAACGGGACGGGACTAAAATACTCTGTCCCATCCCGTCTCAAATCTATTGCAGGACGGGACGTCCCGACAGGACTGTCCCAACTTGACGACTCTAACTATGGCACATGCTTTAGAGTTCTTGCCAATAGTTGGCTAGTATATACTTTTATTTTATTTGTTTAGTTTTTTTTTATCCTTTTTATATATTTTTTTGTAAAAAAAAAAATTACTAATAAAAAAATAATAAAATATTATTTTCTAGTTAATAAAAAATTAAAAATAAATAAAGGGGAGTCCGTCCCTATTTTCTTTTATATACTTTCATTTTTTAGGTTTTTTTTAATCTTTTTTTATATACCTTTTTGTAAAAAAATAAGTAATAAAAAAGTTTAAATTTATTTCCTATTAAATAAAAAATAAATAAAGGATATTCCGTTCCTCTTTTCTTTTACATACTTTCATTTGTTTAGTTTTTTTAATCTTTTTTATATACTTTTTTTTTTAAATATCAGTAATAAAAAAATCTAAGATATTATTTTCTAGTCAATAAAAAATAAAAAAAATAAAGGGTAGTTTGTTGCTCTTTTCTTTTATATACTTTAATTTGTTTAGTTTTTTTCTATCTTTTTTTATATAACTTTTTGCAAATATTTTCAGTAATAAAAATATTCTAAAACAGTTTTTTTTTATTAAAAAAAAACCAAAAACCGTTGAACCGCCCGTTCTAAATCGGAACCGTGAACCGTAAGTTCACGATTACGATTTCCCCTTTTCCGTAACCCGAACGGGTGGTTTCGAACCAGAAACGGAATCGTAATTGGTCATCCCTATTCTCCACCGCCAACACCCCTAACCCATCTCCCCGGTCACTCACCAATCTGACACCCTCCCTCCTCCGTCCCCTCGCAACACACCCTATCAACATCTCTATGCTGTTAGAGATTTGCCTTCTCTCTCTATCTAATTAAATTTATTTATTAGTTTTTTAAAGTGTATTTTCTGCTTGTTTTGTTGGTTAAATAATTGATAACTATATTTATCAGTTATTTTACTGATAAAATGCAAAAAAAATAATATTAAAAAAGGTAGTTTTTTATAATATTCAAGATGTTTTTTGTAATATCCAACTTGTGTGATTTTTATTGGTGTAATTACGCATCTTAGACTTCCAAAAAGAATAATTGGTGTTATCCAAGACTAGAGACTTGTTTTGATTATTCTTACATTCCATTATGACTACACTTTCTGGATCAACACTCAGTAATATGTCGAGAGTTGGCTCTGATAGACGTGGCCATTTTATAAACCGGACCGGCCAATCGGACGGTTTTCAATCAGCCAAAATCGGTCAACGCCGGTTAACCGGACCGGTGTAACCGAAACCGGTAAATAGGCGGTTCGGTTAAGGTTTGAGTTTATGAAAAATCGGTCAACCGCCGGTTAAACCGGAAAATTCAAACGGGATATGACCGTTGGCTGGCGTGTGGCTGACGTCGGTTTGGCGTTTGGGCTCTTGACGGTTGGGCCTCAACGGCTATATGACCGTTGGGCCTCAACGGCTACCTTGATCCTTCCAATTTCCAGCGCCTGGCTGGCCAGTCAGTCCCCCCCCCCTTTTCCAGTTTCCAAGTAAGTAACGGATCCTAACTTAGTTAATCAAAAAAAAACATTTTGACTAATTAAAACTAACAATAAATATCACCTCCCTCCTCCCATTTTATTTACACATTATTTCTCTCTACTCTTTCTCTTCTACTCTCAAATATTCACATATTCTCTTACTCTCATCCAATTTTCAGTTAAATATTGTCCCATTTTCAGTTAGTTTTCTAACGAAATTAGTATTTTTCTTCATTTTCATCCATTTTTAAGCTCTGTTTCGTTTCCACAAATGGCTGGAAATCAAAGGAGAAACAATTTAGGCAAGTCACATGTTGGTTCTTCCTCCCCCAACGATGATTTTGATCATCAAAATTCAAATATTCAACAAAATGATGAAGAAGAACAAGTTGAAATTGAAAGTGGTAGTGGTAGTGCTAGGAGTGGTAGGAGTGGTAGAGGCAGCCGAGCTACTAGGGGAGGTGGTCGGGGTCGGGGACAACGACAACCTCCTAGAGAAAGCGAGCAGCAATCTGATACCTTCGCCATCCATTTCACCAAAAGAAAAATTAATGCCGATGATGATTATAATCTTCGAGCATTTGCGGAGGGCATAGGACGCTAAACGGGCATACGTCGTCAAAACATCCAGAGAAACTTGGCATTTCCGCTACGCAAACTCAATTACAATATCAACAATAACATAGTTCGGATGTGAGTTCGGATGTAAGGCACAACCTTACTCACAACCTAAAAGTGATTATTGAATACGTGAATAACAAAAGAAATCGTCTTCCAAAGAATTCTCTAAAAATTGTGTCTTCTCAATGTGCCCTTGTCTTGTATTTATATGCACCTTTAAGAAGTCCTTCAATCAATTCAACTCTTCCTTATTTGATGCAATCCAACTCCTACAAGAAAACATAAGATTGACACTCACAAGGAAAGAGATTTGTTAGAAGGTTAGTCATAGACTAAGTATATTTACATAAATAAAAAATATTTACACATTAACAATGTCCTTTTTCAAATAGAAAAATAAATCTTTGCTAAGAAAGTCATAAAATCCTCTTACCAAGTATACCAATATGATTCGAATTAGAGAAGTAAATATTTCCTAAAATCTCACTCTTTCACAGACATAGTCAAGGTTAAAGGAGAAAAAAAAAGTAATATTATTTTGAAAATTAATGGTTTAACTGACGGTTCAAACCGCCCGTCTAAACCGTCGGTCGAGGAGCTAAAACCGGATTTGAAACTTGAATCGGCGGTGCACGGTTTGGCCGATTTGGCGGTTCAACGGTTGAAGTTTAATGGTATGAACCGGACCGTATGGCGTGTCTAATTATATGACGAGAGATCAATACATTTTTGTATTAAATAATACTACTTCATTTGTTTCATCTCAAATCGATTTTTTGTCATTTTCGTCCGTCCCACTTGAACTTAGACCTTCCAAAAATGACAAAAAATCTTAACTACTCCCTCCGTCCCATATTATCTTACCCATTTACTGTTGAGCACGGAAGATAAGGAGTGAATATATATAATGTTATTAAAGTAGGAGTTGTGAGTGGGTAGGAGAGAGAAAGTGGGGTAGAGAATAGTAAGTGGATAGTTGTTGTGAGTATGACAAGTGGGTCTCATGAATAAAAAAGTATTAAAAAATTTCCTTTTTAGAAAAGTGGGACGCCCTAAATAATAAAATGGGTAAGATTTTATGGGACGGAGGGAGTATTTCTCTTTCACTCATTCTCTCTCTGATTTTATTTGTTATACTTACAAAATCAATCAACTTACTACTTCTTACACTCATTATCTCTCTTAGGGCAACTCCAATGGAAGGAGTTAGTGGAAGGTACCAAAATCAATTTTGGTACCTTTCAACACTATTCATACGATACTACATTTCCATCTCCAATGGAAGGAGCTAGCAAAGGTACCAAAATTGATTTTTTTTTTCATATTTTAAATTTTATTTCACATTTAAAATATTTTATTTAATTGAAAAGACATTTTAATAATTAAAATAAATAATTTTAAATATTTATAAAAAAATTCTCTTTTTTAAAAAAAATATTTAATTTTAAAAAAATCTATTTTCACTCGTATCATATTTTCATTTGCTACCTATATTATACTCCCTCCGTCCCACGTGAGTGGAGACCAAAAAATGGGCACAAGAATTAAGGAAAAGTAGGAGAAAGAATTAGTGGGAGGGGGTATTTGTGAGTTCGAAAAATTAAATAGGAGAGATAATGAGTAGGAGGAATAGTAAGTTCGTTGGTATTGTGAGTATAAAAGTAAAGTAGAAGAGAAAATGAGTGGGAGGAATAGTGTAAAAACTTTGCCATTTTGGGCAGTCTCCACTCACGTGGGACGGACGAAAAAAAAAATAAGTCTCAACTCACGTGGGACGGAGGGAGTATATGATAAGATACCTTTCAATTAAATAAAATAATTAAAAATATATTTTAATTATTAAAATGTCTTTTCAAATAAATAAAATATTTTAAATGTAAAATAAAATTTAAAATATGGAAATAAATAATTTTGGAAAGAGTTAGCCAAGCTATCAAATTTGATATCTTGATTAACTCATTATCTAATTTTGATACCTCAAGTCTTACCTATTGGAGTAACTTGCTAACTCCCTTAAAAAATATCAAAATTTGATTTTGGTACCTCCCATTAAAATTGTCCTTATACATACTATTTCTCTTATTTAATTATTGTGTCCAAAAAGTTGATGTGATTTGAGTAAAGAATTTGCAAAAGATAATTTTCATTTCATTACAATATAATATTTATATACAGAGAGTACTATAATAATGCCTAAGAATATGCACAATGAATGTCCTAAGAATATACATAGTAAATGGAAGGATATGCATGATCAGTGAATACAAATGAGGAAGATATGCATGTTCCATGGAGTCAACTGCTAGGATTGAGGAGAGAATGACGTGAGTGAGGATTGAGTGTTTGTTTCCATATTTGTTTCCTTGATACTCCCTCGCAAGATGGACGGTCCTTGAGTGAGGCCAATCTTGGAGACGAGAGACACGAACCGAGCCCGCGAAAGTGGTTTTGTTAGAGCGTCGGCTAGTTGGTCATTACCGGAGATGTGTTGAACCCGATGTGTACCCAGTTGAACTTGCTCACGGACGAAGTGAAAGGCAAGTGCCAAGTGTTTCATGCGTGAGTGAAATACAGGGTTGGCTGAGTAGTTCGCTGCCCCGAGATTGTCACTGAAGATCACTGGAGTGGTGGAGGAAGTAACACCGAGTTCAGAGAGTAAGTTGGTGACCTAAAGAAGCTCGGCGGTAGTAGCAGCAACAGAGCGGAACTCAGCTTCCGTGGAGGAGCGAGCAAGGGCTCGTTGCTTCTTGGAGGACCAAGCAACGGGGTTGCGTCCGAGGTAGACAATGAAACCGGTGGTGGACACGTAGTCGTCTTTGTCCCCGGCCCAGTCCGCGTCACAGTAAGCATGAAGTATAGGAAGAGAGTTTTTGAAAATTTGGATACCCATATGAAGAGTACCGTGAAGATACCGAAGAAGTCTTTTGAGAGCAGACCAGTGTGATTCTTGTGGGTGATGTAGAAACTGAGCAAGTTTGTTAACGGTAAAGGCGATGTCCGGACGAGTGAGGGAAAGGTATTGAAGGCTCCCGATGATAGCTCGGTATTCGGTGGGGTTGTGTATGGGTGTCCGGGGGTGGGCCGAGAGAGGTGGGTAGGTTGACATGGGCGTTGGAGATGGTTTTGAGTTGTGCATGTCATGGCGGGTGAGAAGATCAGTGATGTACTTGGACTGAGAGAGCAGTATACCGTGAGGGAATCTCTATTCCAAGAAAGTAGGACAAGAGACCCAAGTCTTTTAAGGAGAACCGATTGGAGAGACATTGGATAAAGGTTTCTAGAAAGGAGGTGGAAGAGCCCGTGACGACTATATCATCAACATAGACGAGGAGGAGGAGGTGATGAGAGTTTTTGTTGTAGGTGAAGAGAGAGGGGTCGGCAAGGGAGGGGTCAAAGCCATAGGAAAGAAGGAATTGTTTAAGGGCGGTGTACCAAGCACGTGGTGCTTGTTTGAGACCGTAAATGGCTTTTGAGAGGCGACACACATGGGAAGGTTTTGATGGATCTTGAAATCCGGGAGGTTGGGACATAAAGACAGTTTCGGAAAGATCGCCTTGGAGGAAGGCATTGTTGATGTCAAGTTGGCGTAGGGGCCAACCTTGGGTGATGGCAAGAGAGAGAATTAGGCGGATGGTGACAGGTTTGACTACGGGACTGAAGGTTTCGGAATAGTCTAGGCCGGGGCGTTGGTGAAAACCTTTGGCGACGAGACGGGCCTTATATTTGTGAATTGTATTGTCCAGGTTGTATTTGTGAATTGTATTGTCCATCCCTCCCACAATTCCTGCCAACACCTCCAACCCAACCTCCTCAAATCAGCCCCAACCTCCTGCCTCACCGGCCCCAGCTGCCCCCTCCCCCACTGCTTCCGCCTCTGACCCAAACAGTACCCTCCTGCCACTCACTGAAACCATTTCCCAACCCCTACCCAATCCCACCATCTCAGCCGACCCTATCCCACAACCTCCTGCCGCTACTCAACCTCACCCTACCCACACTATTAACACCCGTCTCTCTCAAGGAATCCGGAAACCTAATCCAAAATATGCCAATACAGCTGCCCTTTCCTCTCCGACCTCTCTTCCCACCACAACCAAACAAGCCCTCTCCCCATTGGCTTAACGCCATGCGTGAAGAGTATGATGCTCTCTTACGCAACCATACTTGGTCCTTGGTTCCTTCCCATGAAGCACCAAATATTGATTAACGAAGTTCGCGGTGTTGATGAGTGCTTGATCGGCAGTTCCGCTCTGATTCGGGCTAGTGATCCCATCCAGGTTCAACGAGTAATGGACATGGACATAGACCATGCTTCTTGCCAAGCCGGGATTCACTTTTCAATGGTATGTCGCTCTTCCCTTTCTTGTTCAATTGCTATTTTGTTCATTTTGGCCTTTAACTTAACTTTTTCCTTTAGCTTGGAGCTTCCATTATTGGCATTAATGACAAGAACCATCAACTTGCCAAGGACGTGACGCAGTTGGAAAATTCTAACAAAATCTTGAAAAGAGATAGAGATCTTCTTCGTGGTAGAGTTGGTAGGCGAGATGCAACAATCACCAAATTGGAGGGGGAACGAGATAAATTGAAGACTGACTTAGTCGCTTCTCAAAATCAGTTCGAGACCGTCAACACCAAGCTTAATGCCGCCAACATCAACCTTGACAAAGCTGCTACTGAACTCAATTCTGCCAGCGAAAAGGCCGCCAAACTTCTGAGCGAGAATGAGGCTCTCAAGGAGACTCATGCCGCTGATACTCAAATTCTACAAGGCGAGATAGCTAAATTGCGGGAAGAGATGATGGGCAAAGTCGCAGAAATATCCTCTCTCAATGCTGACGTGGCTAAGCTTAAAGATGATCTTGTGGACATTGGCGACCAAACCACTCTCCAAGTCATGCGAGCCGCTGCTGCAGACGCTGCTGAGATACCTGCCATTACGATAGAGCGACTTGCCAAATGGGGCTCAGAACCAATTTTTAGTGATGTCTGTCGCCTGGGTCATTCTTTAGTTCCATATTCATCCGATGAACTCAAAGATTTGGAGGAGGAAGATGCACTATTGGGTAAGTCGCCTTGGAATCCCGCTCCTCTTCAAGTGCCAAACGTTCTTTCTTTATGGCAAAATCAATTGGAACATAAACATCAACTTCTGGATGAAGCAAAGGATCTTGCTCTTGTGGCCTCCCGCTCTACTCAACCCGCACCAAACAACGAACCAACCTCTTCATCCTGATCCTTCTCTAGTACTCATCTTCTTCTGATAACCTTTTGTAACTTGCCTTGGTGGCTAAACAATTTTACTTTCTTTTATTTGGGCCTGCATGCCTTTTAAACAATGTGTATTCGCGGCCTTTGTGCTTGCCTCTTTGCCTTTACGGTTTATTTGCTTGTTTCATCATTTCTATTTTGCTTTACTATTTTGTTTTGATAGTTTATCAAAAAATCATCATTTTGCATAACAGGTACCCCATACTTATACTCCCATCAAAAAGTGAAGTCGTCTTTAGGCGACTTTACTTACAGTGCATACAACGCAACTCATATTGTCGCTGATCTTTGTTTCTCTTTTGCTCCTTCCTTGCTTTTTTCATGATTCTTACTTAGAATAATTTCCTTATTTTGTGCCTCCACGTCTTTATTTGCCCCAGAAACAAAATATACCTTTCTTTCTTAATTTATATATTTTCATGCCTTTTCCGCGGGATATATTTACTTCCCTTTTTCGCGACATCTTTTCATGCCATTTAGGCGAGATGCGCTTCCTTACATATATGCCGCATCTTTACATGCCATTTTAGGCGAGACGGGCTTCTTTCTTGTTTATAGTATGTGGACTTTCTCGTTTATAGTCGGTTTAGACTTTCTCGTTTATAGTCGCATCCATATACATGTCATTCAGGCGAGATGGGACTTTCATTCCTGTTTATAGTCGCATCCATATACATGCCATACAGGCGAGATGGGACTTTCATTCCTGTTTATAGTCGCATCCATATACATGCCATACAGGCGAGATGGGACTTTCATTCCTGTTTATAGTCGCATCCATATACATGCCATACAGGCGAGATGGGACTTTCATTCCTGTTTATAGTCGCATCCATATACATGCCATACAGGCGAGATGGGACTTTCTCTTTCCTATAGCAACATCTTTACATGCCATTCAGGCGAGATGTGCTTTCTTTTTCCTCTAGCAACATCTTTACATGCCATTCAGGTGAGATGTGCTTTCTTTCCTTGTTTATAGTCTGGAGACTTACATTTTTATAGTCCATGGACTTCTTATTTTTATAGTCCGGAGACTTTCTTTCACATGATACTTTACAGCTTACCTTTCTTTTCTCTTTTTCTTTACTAACTTGTTTCAATAATTCATCAAAAATTGTGTTTTGATAACTCATCAAAAACTCTTTACCTTCTTACTTTTGGCGAAATATCCCCCTATATATATACTTCCATCGAAAAAGTGAAGTTGTCTTTAGGCAACTTTACTTCTAGCGACTTACTTTTCTGTTTTTTGACGACATATCACATAAATATCATTACTAGATAACATTCAATAAAAGCAACACAGACTTAAATCGTAGATTTTCATACTTTCATTCATAGCGCTATCACTTCAAAGCATGCATAATTTTCATTCATTAAATGGAAAACTTCATAATATTCAATTTTTATAAAATTTAAGTAGGCATACTATTAAATAAATAAATTACTTCTTACTTTTCGTTGATTCTACCGCTTAAAGCCTTTTCCATACGCTGTCTCGCGTCTACCCTGTGATCGCCGCCCTTCCATTTTCCTTTTTTTCACCATGATATTCTTCCAGTGCTTCTACCTCTATCTCTTCACATTTTCCCTCCTCAAATTCTACTATTTCCTCAATTTTTGGCTCCTTCATTTTGACAAACTTAACCAATCTTGATCCTTCCATTCTGTTCCGACTTGCCCCCTGGTCCCCCAAACTTACTTCAAATCTTTCTTCAACCACCTCTTCAACAATGTTCCATATATTACTTATTTCTCGCAGCCTTTCGCCCTCCAAGTTGGTAACCACATTGACTTTCGCATCCCGAATTGCTAAAGCTGATGAAAGCGAACTAGAACTTGCCCTAGCTGCAGTTTGTATCTCGGTCTTCTTCTGAATTACTTCTTTGACTTCGCTTTTCAAACAGGCTATTCCTTTTGGAGTGGGGAATTTGACTCGTTGATGTGGAATGGACACAGCCATTTCGAAAGTTTGCATGAAGGGAATACCCACGATGGCGTTATATGGCGACATCAGGTCTATCACCATGAATTCTACCGTACGGGTTCTCGCCTTTTCATCCTCTCCTATCTCTACCGCCAACGAAATCGTTCCTTTGACCCGTACTGTATGATTCGTAAACCCCTCCAGAAATCCTTTGTACGGCACCAAATTTGCTTCTGTATATTTCATTTTCTTGAAAGCTTCATAATATAGGATGTTGCGGCTTGCTCCTGAGTCCACCAGCACTCTGTGAAGTATATTGTTTCCTGGAGCAATTGTAATCACTACGGGTTGACATCCATGGCTGGGCGTTAAAGCTAACTCTCGCCTTAAGAAGCTAATAATCCTCTCTTCACTTGGAGGATATGCGGGAATATGGCAGGTATGCGATAGTGACATGATATGATTACTTAGACAGGTGATACTAGCTGGCTCCTGAATTACCAGTATTTCATTCCTCTCGCCATTTCCTCCTTGAGCTGCCACATTCTGCTCTTGCCATACATATTCCTGCAACTCCCCCCGGTCAATTTTACTTTGAATCACCTTTTTCAAGTTGTAACACTCGTCAGTCTCGTGCCCTCTGTCTCTGTGATAGTTACAATATTGGCTCAAGTTTCTCCTTCCTCTGTCTGTCATTTCGAAAGCCGCTGGCAAGTCCACCGCACTCAAAATCTCGCTTGGCCTTGCATTTAACCTTGTGAACCTAATAACTCTTCCATTGCCGCGACCACCAGTGCGGCCTCCACCTCTTCCTCCAACCTGATTTCCTCGTCCTCCGCCACGAGCTGCATTATCATCCTTGACATACTCAATTCTGTCTTTAACGCTTTTCTTTGCTGAGCCAGATGTTCCTTCTTCAATATATTCACCCCCGCAGTACGCCTTTACTCGCTCATGCAACTCACTTAAAGTTGTGGGCATTCTCATCCTCAACTCTCTTTTAAACGCTTCTGACCCCAGGCCCGACATATACATCATAATTGCGTACTTGGGCTCTATATCGAAAATTAGGTTGGCAATCAACAAGAACCTGTTGGTGTAAGTTATCAAACCTTCTCCCACTTTTTGTTTGATTCCCATTAATTCTTGCAATACTACAGGCTGAGTTCCTACGGCCCCAAATCTCAACAAAAACTTCCGCTTAAAATCTTGATACCCCACAATAGAGTTGGCGGGCTGCTGTGTGAACCACTCCAACGCTTGAAGCTCTAAAGTGCTAGCAAAAGATTTACATAGTAGTGCATCATCTTTGGTTAGTATCGCCATTGTAACTTCAAAGCCTGCGGCATGAGTTCTAGCCGTGGTAACTCCCGCATACTTAGACAATGCTGGCAAACGAAACTCCGGAGCAGGCTCAGACTCTTGAATGTATTTGGCAAATGGAGTGACGAAGGAATCTTTCTCGCCATCGACTATACCACCTTTTTCTAATTCTGCCAACCTCTTTGCCATTTCACCCATCTGCTTTGTTATTCCGTCTTCTTCCCCGAAGCGACTTACTCCTACGCCCTTTCCTTTATCTATCTGTTTGAATCTCTCGCCTTCTTTAGAAATCTTCAACTCTTGCTCTCCAAACCCCTCTTCATTTGCCGCGGTGTCTTCTTCCTCATTTTCACAATAGAACGACGATACTTGTGAAGTGTGCGGCCGGTGGTATACCTTAATTTTCCTCCCGTTCTCCATGTATTCTCCTGCCTTCCGCTTTTGTGACCCTTCTATTCTCGCCTCTGTCTCCTTAGGTTTCTCAGGCTCCATCTCCTTTTCCGGCTCGCCATCATTCACCACGATTACTTCCTTGTTTGATCCTTTATTTCCTTCTACCGTCGCCGTTAACAAACCCTGCGGGATGGGGGTTGGCTTCTTCTTCATGACCATCAATCGTTGGTTATTTTCCAACAATTGTAGGATTAAATTGTTGTGAATCCTTAAACTTTCCTCTTCATTCTCCGTTTCCTCCTCTGGTGGTGGCGGCGCTACATTTCTTTCTCTCTCGCCTCCTCCATCTCGCTCTCTCTCTTCCGGAGTCACTTGCTGCGAGGAAGAAGTGTCCCGTGTTCCTACTGTCCCCATCGTACCTATTCCGAACAAGGGCGGGATAAGGCTCCCTCCCGCCATTGTCCTCTGTCCCACTTGTGATGAATGTGTATCCGAAAATTTTCCCATTTTTATTTGAAAAAATCAACGAAACGGAGTCGCCACGCCATTTTAATTTTGAGGGCCAAAACTTTGAAAAAAGCCCGAGATCAGAGATTTAGGTTCGGAGGTCATGTTACGCGTCGGGAAGGACGTTAGTGTGCACCCGCGCCTCGTAAAAACGAGTCTTCCAAGCTGAAAATCATTTGTGTGTGTGTGTGTGTGTGTGTTTTGGCCAAAATACTTTGAAACTCAGAAAAGTAAAAATTGGGATATCTTTTCAAGACTTTAAACTGATCCCATGATTTTTTGGAAGATTTTTGGATTGAGATTTGGTACTTAAAAGACCTTTTGAAGTTGAGAGCCATTTCTGCCAGAATGAAAAAGGCAGTGGACCTTTGATTTTGAAATGGATTCAAGGGTCTTAAAACTTCATAATCTGGATAAACTCAGAGAATGAAAGTTGTTCTAGACACCTTAAATAAGATTTGTGCGAAGGAATTTTCCATTTTGGAGAATATTTGAGGGGTCAAAACCTTCTGGAAACCTCTGATATGAGATCTGGATTCCCAGAAGCTGATGAACTAGCCTCTGAAAGAAAATTTGAAAAGAGGAGTTTTACTCACCCAAAAAATAAAGTAAAAATATGTATGGAAATATCTGGATGTTGGCTACAAAAAGTGTTTTGTAGTCAACACCAAATTCCACATTTATCTGTGTCCAAAAAATTATACCATGGAATGAGGTCTGGGAAAATTGCTACTGGACAGCAACTTCCCAAGAGAGAAAATATGATTTTAAGGGGGGTTTTGCATCCATTCTTGTCCCCATTTCCCTAGGTTTTGGTTAGTGATCACTTGACATTTTAGTGGTGAATCAACTATACCAAACCATCCTTGGGGTACATTAGGACTAAGCATTTCATTTGCTTGGGAAGGGGATTTTTATCCTTTGAAAATGAGATTTTATGCTTGAAAATGGTTTTTAGGGTTTTGAAAATGAGTTTTCTTTGCAAGAAAGTACGAGAACTTGAAAATAATTTTGATCTTTGTAGATGATCATCCATGGAGATGGTCTTCCATGGTGATCTTCTTAGATCTAGAGCAAGAAGATGAAAGAACTACATTTTGTAGTTTGCAAATGCATGCATGGTTGGAGTTTAGGGTAAGGAGAAGGAGGGTTTACCAATCTTCTTTGTGTTCTTGAGTTTTTGGCTTGAGTGTATGAGTGTTTAAGGCTTAAGTATGAGAGTGAGTGGATGAGTGTGAGTTGGGAAAGATTGGAGAGAAAATGGTGACAATTCTTGAAGAATTCTCACTGTTTTCTCTCTATATTTCGCCAGAGGTTCGGTGCAATTGGTGTTGTTCCTCCTTATTTTTGTATTTGGAGGGCTCAATTTATAGCCCTCTGGAAATGACATACTTATCCGCGCGGATAGGACCCTTCGGCGTGCACTTGTTCATTAAATGCGGCTCCGGCTTTGGACAAGAGGAATATTTCTTTTGAAATTTCAAATTAACGACAGGTTTATTGTTCCCGGCCATTTCTATTTGTGGTTTATTCCTTTTGTTTTACTTTTTGAGATTCTTTTGAGGTTTAACCTTAAATAACAATGCCCATTTTACCCTCACTTTGTTAGAAACGTTAGGATTGTTAGGAATTGTTAGAAATGTTATAACTTTCGTTAATTTTCTAACGAAAATTCTAACAAGCTCAAATTGGAGCACTTACGGTAGCCCTCGGCGACGGCGCTCGAAGGAAGCGGGGTCGTCGATAAGAGTAAGGCTCCATATTTGGCGGGATGATCGAGTGATCGGGTGGCTGAACCTAGCGATAGGCTACCTACGTATCCCGAATGGGAATCAAGTCGGCCGTAGTTCGGGTCTTTGACCCTGGAGATGATGGCGTTTTAGGTGCCTCGAACACGATGAGCGAGTTACTGCGGTCGGTTCTTTGGAAAGAAACTCTGCTGGGGATAAGAGATGACCATTTTCGGTCTGATGGGTATCCGCTCTGCTAGGGATAGGGATGACCATTTTCGGTCTCTACTGGGGATGATTGCGATTTATCGTTTTCCCAGTGATAGCGTCTTAGGTGCCTCAAACCTTGAAGATGGCGTTTTAGGTGCCTCGAACCTTGGAGATGGCGTTTTAGGTGCCTCGAACCTTGAAGATGGCTTTTTAGGTGCCTCGGACCTTGATGATGGCGTTTTAGGTGCCTCGAACCTTGATGATGATGGCTTTTAGGTGCCTCGGACCTTAATTTGAAATGGCCTTTCGGTGGACTTCGTCTGCTGCCGAAGGAGAGGGTGACCGTTTTGGTCGAGGGGCTGGACCTAATGATAGGCTACCTACGTATCCCTAGTGGGAATCAAGCCCTTTCGTAGTTCGAGTTCTACTCGAGATTTCGCTGGCTTTTGGGATTCCGTTAACTTTCTTTGGGGATTTCGTTAGCCTTTCTTGGGAAAATCGAGACGTATTTGTGCAGGAAATCGGTCTTACGTTTGTCTGCCGTTGGATGATTTTGATGAAAGATACGGGATCTCGTTATCTTTCTCGAGGAAATCGGTCTTACGTTTGGCTGCAGGGAAGATTTTGATGAAAGATACGGGATCTCGTTATCTTTCTCGAGGAAATCGGTCTTACGTTTGGCTATCGGGAGATTGATTTTTGATGAAAGATACGGGATCTCGTTATCTTTCTCGGGGAAATCGGTCTTACGTTTGACTGTCGGGGAATGATTTTGATGAAAGATACGGGATCCGTTATCTTTCTCGGGGCACTCGGTCTTACGTTTGACTGCCGGGAAGGATTTTGATGAAAGATACGAGATTTCGTTATCTTTCTCGGGGAGATCAGACTTACGTTTATTTCGCTAGTTTGATTTTGATGAAAGATACGAAATCTCGTTATCTTTCTCGGGGAAATCGGTCTTACGTTTGACTGCCGGGAAGGATTTTGATGAAAGATACGAGATTTCGTTATCTTTCTCGAGGTACTCGGTCTTACGTTTGACTGTCGGGAAGGATTTTGATGAAAGATACGGGATCCGTTATCTTTCTCGGGGCACTCGGTCTTACGTTTCTTCTTGGGAGATTGATTTTGATGAAAGATACGGGATCCGTTATCTTTCTCGGGAGATCGGTCTTACGTTTTCTTGCTTAGGGAGATTGATTTTGATGAAAGATACGGGATCCGTTATCTTTCTCGGGGCACTCGGTCTTACGTTTCTTTGCGGAAGGATTTTGATGAAAGATACGGGATCCGTTATCTTTCTCGGGGCACTCGGTCTTACGTTTCTTTGTAGGGAGATTGATTTTGATGAAAGATACGGGATGCGTTATATTTCTCGGGGAGATCGGTCTTACGTTTCTTTGCGGGGAATGATTTTGATGAAAGATACGGGATCCGTTATCTTTCTCGGGGCACTCGGTCTTACGTTTCTGTAGGAAGGATTTTGATGAAAGATACGGGATCCGTTATCTTTCTCGGGGCACTCGGTCTTACGTTTTACTGCCGGAGATTGATTTTGATGAAAGATACGGGATCCGTTATCTTTCTCGGGGAGATCGGTCTTACGTTTGACTGCCGGGGAATGATTTTGATGAAAGATACGGGATCTCGTTATCTTTCTCGGGAAGATCGGACTTACGTTTGACTGCCGTGAAGGATTTCGATGAAAGATACGGGATCCGTTATCTTTCTCGGGGAGATCGGTCTTACGTTTTACTGCCGGGAAGGATTTTGATGAAAGATACGGGATCCGTTATCTTTCTCGGGGAGATCGGACTTACGTTTGACTGCCGTTGAATGATTTTGATGAAAGAAACGGGATTCCGTTAACTTTCTCGGGGAAATCGGACTTACGTTTGACTGCCGGGGGTAATTTTGATGAAAGATACGAGATCTCGTTATCTTTCTCGGGGCACTCGGTCTTACGTTTTACTGCCGGGAAGGATTTCGATGAAAGATACGGGATCCGTTATCTTTCTCGGGGAGATCGGTCTTACGTTTGACTGCCGTTGGATTTTGATGAAAGATACGGGATCTCGTTATCTTTCTCGGGAGGATCGGTCTTACGTTTTACTGCCGGGGGATGATTTTGATGAAAGATACGAGATTTCGTTATCTTTCTCGGGGCACTCGGTCTTACGTTTGACTGCCGGGAAGGATTTTGATGAAAGATACGGGATCCGTTATCTTTCTCGGGGAGATCGGACTTACGTTTGACTGCCGGGAAGGATTTTGATGAAAGATACGAGATTTCGTTATCTTTCTCGGGGAGATCGGACTTACGTTTGACTGCCGTTTGATTTTGATGAAAGATACGAAATCTCGTTATCTTTCTCGGGGAAATCGGTCTTACGTTTGACTGCCGGGAAGGATTTTGATGAAAGATACGAGATTTCGTTATCTTTCTCGAGGCACTCGGTCTTACGTTTGACTGCCGGGGAGGATTTTCTTGACAAGGGGCTGACTTTGGTTAACTCTGTCAAGTTGGGGACTGAATTGCAGAGTTCCAGATTTTTAAATGGCAAAAGGGTCATTTGACCCTTACGATCTGTCCGCGCGGAGAGGGTTTGAAAACCGGGGAGTATTAATGAGGAGGCCAACGCCCTTCCTCTTCCCCATTCGGTTTTGAAAAATCCGAGAGCGGAGAGAGAGAGAGAAGGAAGCCATTGTTGTTCAAAAAGCTTGAAAATTCATCCGATTTTTTCGATTTTCGAGCAATGGAACACGGGAAGGCGCTTTTCAAGGCCAAGGGCCCGACGGAGAGACGACGATTGAGCTCGTCCGGATGAGGAGGCATTACAATCTTTCGCAATCGATTACGGAGGAGCCCTACCCCGATGCTTGGCAACATTGGGCTTCGGATTCGAATCTCCGAACGGTATACTTTGAAACCCTTTGATCCCTTTGTTGATTTCTTGTTTGAAATTTGAATTTTGGGTGATTTTTGAAATTTTTTTTTTTGAAAATTCGAATGATGGATATTCTTGGCTTTGAATTTTGATTTTGATGCTTTGCATGTTGCAATGATTATGTGGGTATCCCAAAATATGCATTTTGCTTGGAGAAAGAATTGGCCTTTTCGCCATTTTTTTTTTGTATCCGAAAATTGCATGTGAAAATTCGAAAATTGTGATGATGATGATTTTTTTTTTTTTTTGAAATTGAATATTGATATCGATGAATGATGCAATGCATGCATTTTGTTTGGGCGTTTTGTATGTTTAGGATTTTTTATTTTTTGAAAAGTGGGACGGATTTTTCCTCCCGTTGCATGTAAGATGGATGATATGCATGTATGCATTTTTTTTTTTTTTGAAATTGGGACGGAGTTTTTATTTCCGTCGACTTCTTGTAGGATATGCATGTATGCATTTTTATTGAAAATTGTTGAATGGGATTTCTTGGCTTGTCTTTTACGTGAGAAAAATGGGGCTATGTCTATTGCATGCCATTATCTTGCCGAAATTTTCTCTTTTTTTTTTTTTTTTTAATGCATGTGTATGCTCTTTTTTTTTTGTGCAAATGCAAATGCAATTTTTTTGACACTTTCTCTCTCTTTTTTTTTTTGCAAGGCGGAAACCGTTTTGTGACGGAGAAGCTGAACAAAATGAAGACTCGAGGATCAGTGGAGTCCGTGGTTGACTTGTGGGATCGGCTTAGAATGCGGGCCGAGGCTTTGCGAGTCAGAGACAGTTGTTGTTGAGACGGGGCTTTGGGAGTTTGTCGAGTGCTTGAGGGGGTGGTCGAGTTCCCCTAAGAGCAAGGGCTTGATGTTTGCTCGCGCGGCATTGGTGGGACGCGACCCGCACCTTTCACTTCTTACAGGGCGAGGCTACGGTTACGCCTCCGATTCGGCTAACGATCACGGGCTGTCCTTTAATGGACGCGGCATTGAGTGGCGGGATGGCTACGGCGATGCGGATCTACGGGCTCTTACAGGATTTTCCCTATTCCCAAGGGGATGGGGATGGAGTATGCAGGTGGTCTACGGTAAGATTGTGGAGACCATCGTGAGCTATGAGGCGAGAGGAGGAGAGGATAGGCGAGCGGATCGCTAGGAGCCTTCTTGTGGTTTGCCTTTTCGAGCACGCTCTTTGGACATCTTTGAGGAACGGCGAGTCTTTGCCTTGTTGAGGTCCTTGGAGGACATGGAGACGGCGGAGATGTCTCGTGGGGAGAGGCGAGTGTGGCGAGCTTTATTTTGCTCTTGATAGGTATGCGGAAGGAGTGTTTGTGAGCTCCTTATCTTGCTTTGAGTTTGCCACTGGAGGTATAAGCTCTCTTTTGCTTTCCCTCTTTTTTTTTTTTTGAGCACGCACTTTTCTTTACCTTTGGATTGATTGGATTTTTACCTTTCGCGAGTATGGGCGTTGGAGTTTTCCACGTCACGATGTGGCGGCAGGTCGGCGGAGTTCGTCGGGCGTATCAGGCTATGCGGTCTTGGTCCAAGCATGCCGGAGGAAGATAAGCTCCAGGGGCGTACGACTCTCGAGTGCGCGGATTGCCTTCCTTTGACGGAGGCCGAGACGGATGAGGGGATGATATTCTTCCCCAGGATCGCTCCCGAGTGCGCGCGCTGAAGGGCGGCGAGATTTGGGCTTTGTGCGGCGGAGGATTACGAGAGGTCGACTGCGATGCATATTATCTGGAGAGAGGGTGACGCGCCGGCATGGCGTGAACTTCGCCTTTGAGGACACCGGTGGAGCCTCCCGCCGATATGATGCACCGAGTGATCGGTCAGTGACACAGGATGATTACGAGCCGCCCGGCACTTCTCGGATTTCGTGGCGATTGAGCCGTATGCGACATTCGTCTTGAGGAGGCGAGGATGCCTCGGGTTACGGATAGAGAGGGGCTTGGGATCCCGCGGTACCCTCGGACGGATTTTTCATATATCCCGGGATGGGGTCCGATTGAGGGTGCGAGATCCCTCGGCTTCGAGCGGCTTCCGCGAGCTTTCCGGCCTCGTTCGGGTATGAAGGTATGGCTTTTTACGCTTCTGTCTCTTCCTTTCTTTCTTTTGTTTCATCATCTTTAGTATCACTTCCTTTTTTTTTTGACGCTTTTGCTTTTGTGCAATTTTCGGAGGTGGTCGTCGAGAAGCTGACGAAGCAAGTGATCGGAGCTAAGAGATTCATTAGGAGGATGGTCGCCTGCGGGGCTCCTCGAGCTAGAGCAAGGCGACCACGGCGCGCGCTGTCGGACGGGAGGCTTCCCCTATTCGCTCGAGACTTCTTCGAGAGACTCCTCTGTCTCCTCTCCTTGATCCCCGCGCGGTGCGCGCCCGGATCACGTCATTCTCGGGGATCCGCACGGGCGGGGACACGTATGGCGGCATGGCGGGTCGTCTTCGTACGTTCGGGAGTCCGACGCCTTCACCTTCGGATACGATTTTTTCGCGGATCTCGGCTTGCCCTATCGGAGCGTGCGGTTGGTCACGACGAGCCTCTTTGCGGAGGGACGATTACGAGCCCGAGATTTTCGGGGCTCTGAGGAGGCGGGCCCGAGTCGCAAGAGGGCGGGCGAGACATCGGGCGCTAGAGACTCCGATTGATTTTTTTTTGAGATTTGAGATTGAGATTGAGATTTGTACGGCTTATGCACATTTTTTTTTTCTTCTTTTTTTTGGGATGTAATAATTTAGGATTTTATTGATGTTTGTTTGTTTTTTTGCATACTCTTTTTTTTTTTTTTTGGAATGTAATAATTTAGGATTTTATTTTATGAATGCAATGCGGTATGAATGCGGTGTTGCATGAGCCTTGGTTTTTTGCAAGGGTGTTTGGTATATGGATTGGTTTGGGGAGGTTTTTGCACGGGTTTCGAGCAACGGGACGGAATATTCCTCTTTTGGTGTAGCGGCTTGGGTATTGCGGATTTTTACAGTGGAAAGCAATCATGTCCGCGCGGATGGGGTCCACCTGCATCGACATTGTCCTTTAATTTTGCTTCAGATCTGGTCTCTCTTTATTTCAAATTCAAATATCCTCTTCAACCTCCAGTCCAAACAGCCATTTTCGGGGAGAAAGAGAGAAAAACCATGGAAAACCTTAGGAAAGCTCCATCAAAATTGTCCCAAGAATCCCAAATGTCATTCTTTAACAAGTTCAAGGGTTGGTCCCGGGAGATCATGCATGAGAGGAGGTCCTTCTTTGAAGAAAGGTACAAGGTGAAGTGCTTATGGTCTCTCAAGGAATTGATTCCGGACTATGAGCTTTTGAGGGCTTCTTCCTCATTTTGGGACACTAGAAGGCATGTCTTTTGCCTTTCCTTCAACGAGATTGTTCCATTGTGGAAGAATTTCGGGCCTTGCTTGGAGGTCGGAGGTGGAAGAGATAGCGGTTCCTTTGCCCGGAGGGGCTTCTTTTGTTGACAGATTGTGCGTCCTCCTTCATCTTTCCCCGGAGGAAGCGCAAGGTATGATCCGCGGTCCCGATCATTTCGATATTTCCGGTCTTCCCGATAGGTTTAGGGGCCTAGGCTTGGATGATGCCTATTGGGATGCTTTTGCACTTTGTATGTTTGGCACCCTGTTCATGGTCTATTCTTTTGGGATTTGCCATCGGTCTTTCTTTGGATGTTGTCGTTCACTGTCGCCTAGGCGAGAGATGTCGTTCCTTTGATTACGGGGAGACTTTTCATGCTCTTGATAGGGCGGCTACCGGAAGACGGTATATGCGCGGGCGGCCCGTTCCTGCTTGACCACTGTGGGCGATGGAGCGTTTGGGGGTTCTTCGGGAAACTCCGACATGATCAAGCCTTGGACATTTGCCGGGAGGGGGTTCTTGTGGATTTTGATGATCGGGGCTCATGGGAGCGTTGGATGGCTGGTCTCCAGGAGCGAGAGGATATCGAGATGGTCGAGTGCCTTGTTGGCGGATGGAGACTCGCGAGTGCTTCGGGACGGGTCCCATGTGGTTATGCTTAGGGGCTTTCTCGGTCCGGCTTCTATATCCCGGCTTTAGTTACGAGACAGTTTGACTTGGAGCGAGGTTCCTTTGGAGGGCTTTGATGATATAGCCACCGGGGTGGTGGCTCTGCTTCTATGGATGATCCCTCGGTGTTTCCATTTCTTTCCCGAGCATGGAGGTATGATGCCTTTCCTCCTCGGGTTATTCTCGAGCGTCCAAGACCGGTGTTCTGACCACTTGGTACCTGGATTGGTATGAGAGGCATGCAGGAGAGACTCGGGTGGCTATTTTGAGACGGCGTGAGGCCATTGTGGGTGCGGAGGACTGGCATTGTTACGAGAGGAGGAGGGCCGAGGCGAGGCCAACCGTGATAGGAGCGGAGACGGCGTGACCGACTATGAGGCTTACGTCAAGAGACGGGAGAGGAGGGCTCCTATGCTACCGGCTAGGCTACGGGAGATGAGAGATGACGCTAGGGCTACTAAGGCCACGACGGAGTGGTTTGATAGATCTGTCCCTATACGAGCTTGGTAGGAGGAAGACCGACATTTTCTGTTCGAAAAGAAGACTCGAAGGGGAAGAAGAGGGGAGAGGCCGGATGCGAGTGGCTTGGAGTGACTACGAGGTTTAGGAGTATCCCTTTCTTGTCATGGCGAGACACATTAGTTTGATTATGTATCTTAGTTTTCTTTTAGCGAGGTTGCCGGTTGTAGGAATGAATCGGGCTTAGACTCATCAAAGAGCTTTTAATTTGTAATGAATATTTGAATTGCTTTAGAGTTTTTCGAGACGCTTTCATGGTACGATCAATTGTATTGATGCCAAAGTATGGCTTTTATTTGTGTTTTAGACCGAACCGTTTCATTGCCCTACGTTCCCCTCATTTTGAGGAGCTCGGGTCTTCGTAGTTCAACTTTGATTTTTTTTTTTTTTTTTTGTTTTTTTTTGTTTTTTTGTTTTTTTTTGTTTTTTTTTTTTTTTGTTTTTTGTTTTTTTGGTGCAACCTGTTTTTACCTAGGCCGCCCTTCTTGGGTTTTCAACCTAGTTGGGTATTACTCTTTTAGCACTCTTTTTTTTACGCGTAGTATCTGCGCGGCTTGTCACCATTATTTGGGTGTACAAAGGGATTCCGTCGAGTGCTGCAAGTTGCATGGCTCCTCAGGAGAAGATCTTACGGATGACGTATGGCCCGACCCATACGGGCTCCCATTTGCCGAGGGGTTGATACGGGTGGGGGCTTTTCTTTCAAAACGAGATCACCTTCTCGGATTTCCCGATGCTTTACTTTCTTGTCGAAGGCTCTGGCCATTCTTCCTTGGTAGGCTCGGATGTGTTCCATGGCCTTCAGTCGGCGTTCGTCTAGCAGGGCCAATTCGTCATGGCGACTGCGGAGCCATTCGACCTCGTTGATACGGCTTTCCGGCGGTATACGGAGCGAGGGATCTCTAGCTCGATTGGGAGTACGGCTTCCATTCCGTATGTGAGGAGCAAACGGTGTTTCCCCGGTTGCCGTTCGGCGATGTTACGTAGCCCCGAGTGCTAGGTGTAACTTCTCGGGCCAATCTACGCCTTGGACGGCCATTTTCCGGATGATATTTTCCCGAGTCTTGTTTCTTTGCCTCAACGGCTCCGTTGGTTTGGGGCTGTAAGGAGATGACTTGTGACGGGTTATTCGGAATTACGCGGCGATTTTCACATTCCCCTTGAAGTGGGATCCATTATACGAAATGATTTCGGTGGCAACCCGTATCTGCATATGATGTTCTCTTTGATGAAGAGGACAACTTTCTTTGAATTGAGGATTTTGTAGGACTTTGCGAGCATCCTTTCCGATTCCTTCGAAGAAATCACCAATCTGCGTCTCTTTAGGCTCTTCGCGGTTCCCAAATTCACACTCGTCAAAATCTCTTCGGCGGCTTGGGCTCGATTTTCCTCTTTCAGGACAACACTGCTTAAAGATTTTTTTTTTGTTTGATTTTTTTTGTTTAATGTATGCGCTTCTTTATCTAATGAGTTATTATTAAGATTTTTTTTTTAATTAATTCATCATTAGTTAAAGTGGCAATCGAAGGATACTCAGAAAGGTTCATCATTTCATTGAAGACGAAGGGGAACACAATGTTCGCTACAGACTCGTAGTCTTCAGGCGTAAGGCCGTCGGACGACTCTAGAGACTCGATCTTAACAAAGAGAGGCTGGGAGGACTTGTCCTAGATTGACACAAAGGGACGGGGGACCAATCCAAGCTTGGTGATCATTTCCTCCTTGGTCGCGGACGGGCTGAGAGGTTTTCCCAATTTTTTAGCGGCTTTCTTTGTTGGTGGCCTCATGACTCGGGAAGCTGTCTTTGTTTTGTTTTCCTTTCTCAATTGCTTTGCTATCATCTCTTGGACCGAGCCGAGATCAATCAGGTCGGCACTGGACTTCTTCTTCGAACAATTCTTTGCATAACGAGACCATCCCAATCATCGAGGAAATTCCGTGGCCTTAGCTTTTAGCCTTGTCAATTCGAATTCGGAGTTTCGGATCTTCTGGGCGGTAGGAATAGTGGTTGTGAGCTTCTCGAAGCTGTTCCACCGAGTCGAGGCACGCCTCTGAAGGTATACTCGCTCTTCGTGGTAGTGGTAGCCCCGGGTATCTTGGGTAGGTCAGGGAACATTCTACGGACCGGGTTAGCCTTGGTTCCTCTAAACTTGTTGAGGCTATCCTGTAGCTTTAGCCACCTGCCGTAGGAGTGGGCTCTGTGATGTTTCTGGTTGTGTGGGACCCTTTACAAAGTAGTCGGCCAAATTAGGGTGAAAGAGAGATTTAGGGTTGTCGGCCAGGGACCTTTCTGTGGCGGCTTCAAATCTTTTTCCTTTTGCGGTGTCATTTGAGGAGGCCTCATATCCCGGGCCGTGGCGAGTATTACGTCCTTTCACCTCGATGAGTTTGTGAGTTCCTTGTTGGTGCTTCCCAGGACCGAGGCCGGGTAGATAGCTCATCTTTCTCATCATTTTCAAGACCGGAGGGATCTTATCCGGGGTGATTGTCAAATCTATGTTGCACACTTGGGCCTTGGGAGGCTCGGCGTGAAGCTTGTTAGCATGAGACCTTCCTCATCATGTTTGATTTCGAGAATAGGTATTCCGCGTATCTGTGCCCTCCAAAGTGACTAAATCCCCATAAATGGTTGTCGAGATCCCCATTCGAGGCGAATTTCACACACTGCTTGGTGGAGGCTTGAGGCGACCCCTTTGACTTGATGCAGCCAAGGTCTTCCCAATAAGGCATTAAAAGTGATTGGGATGTCGATAACCTGGAATTCCACAGGTATCAATTTGTCAGAACCGAGAGGTCTAAAGTGGCGACTCAGGGCTGCTCGAGATGTTGAGTCGTAAGCTTTGAGCTGTGAGGGAGGAAGGCTTCAAGTACGTAGTCTTGATATCAAGCAAGCTCATGATCTTTGCCGGAAGAATGTTCATTCCGGACCCATTATCAACCGGGACCCGAGGAGGCGTCGTTCATCCAGTGAATTTGTGATGAAGAGAGGCTCGTTATGATCGGCCCCAAATTGAGGGAGGTCGAGATACTGTGAAAGTGATTATATTCCCGTAACGGATGTTTCCAATTAGTTG
This sequence comes from Adenophora triphylla var. japonica, assembly GCA_022495995.1. Taxonomy (NCBI): domain Eukaryota; kingdom Viridiplantae; phylum Streptophyta; class Magnoliopsida; order Asterales; family Campanulaceae; genus Adenophora; species Adenophora triphylla. The sequence continues at coordinate 198,247 of JAFEMH010002950.1, read as the reverse complement.
TACCACGTCATCGGGAGTAGCATCAATAGGCACGAGTGCGAGCCGGGCTTTCTTCCGGCTTCGGCTTATGGGGATAGGACGAAGTGAGTAGAGACCGAGAGGGAAATGTTGGCTGTGTTTGCTTCAAGCGGGGTGAGCACGGGATCCTCTTTTTCGAGTGCAGGTTTGTTTGTCTTAGCGTAGGGGCGGCGATCTTCTTTCGGTGTTTGATGCGTGGCCTTCTTATACGCCTTGGGATTTCCTTGGAAAATTTGCCGGATCGGGTCAACAGTTAACTTCCTCATCGGTTGTCTCTTGGTGGATTTCTTCAGTCTTTGCTAAGGTCAATGGGGGAGCCCTTTTGGCTATTGGCCCTTGGTTACGACGGAGTCTAGTGACGGTGAGTGGTATCTTGGCTCCTTCTGGGCGGCCCTTATAAGCGCTTCCCAGTCACGAGGCTTTTGAGTTTGGGGTTGTGTTGTTGCCCCTTGGATGGCCTGAGCTAGGGCGTCCTCAGATTCACTAAGTGGCCGGCCTTGCTCATAGTTATCATGCAACAAGAGTCGCTATTGTCGGGACTCGGCGGCTTTTCGATCTCATCCCAGGTATAGTGCGGCCATTACGATTCCCTTACGTAATACTCGAGTTGGAGATGATTATAGCGTTACGTGTGGGAGGCGCATCCGGTATCATGCCGGTTTCTAGGACTTCTCGAAAGGCGACATACATTCGGGAAGGTGACCTCTTCTTGGGTAACCACAACAAGGAGTGTTACTTTGTTGGGGTGGATTTGATCTAACCATGGTTATTTTCTCATTTGGGCGGATGGGAGTTAATTTTCCTCTTTCGATCGAGATCTTCGACTATCGGCTGGATCGGACACTGAAAACCCTTTCCCCAAAGCATGGTAGGCGGTGTTGAATTCTAAGACATCCACGTGTTCGAGATCCATGAAACTTCATGGCCTTCATGTCCTCGGTCTCATATTCGTCTTCCGAAGTTTCTTCGTCGTCGCTTGCGATAACCGGCCATTGTGCTGGCTCCCATGGGCTCATTTCGGCATGATTGTTCAGATTGTTTCCGGATCGGGGGCCTCGGTTGACTCTTCACTCTCGTCATCATCATCATCATTTGTCATCGGAATCTTCTTCCCATACTACGGGATTTCGGTGAGAGGAACGCCGATCAAACCCGTTGGGGAATATGGGTGCGTGCGGCCGCAGAAATTGTCATATGTTCCCATTCCCGGAAGTGGCAATTGTGACTCAGCTTCTCCTCCCAGAAATTGCGGGGGAAGAGTGAGAGGGGGTGGCACGTATTTGACACCAGGTAGAATGTAAAAGGGTTCTTCCTCCTCTGATTCTTCAGTTTCACTGCCTTTGGGGTCGTATTTGACTTCTCCAATAGCCGGTTTGTGGAAGTGTACTAGCTCCGGATGCTCTTCGGCCTCTTTCTTTGATAAGCCCCGATCTGAGCGCTCGCCGGAAGCTTTCTTGTTCGATTCTTCTTGATTGTTCCAACCATCTTGTGTAAATGGTTCTCTCATATTTTGGCCAGGAACGGCCCGACTCTTCGGTATTGGCCTTCCTTTTATCCGAGAAATAGCGGGCCTCGTATTCTTGCAAGGAGTCTACGACATGAGACCAAGATGGGTTGATTCGTTCGATATCCTCAAGTGAGGGGAATCCGAATTCGGGATCCTCGACGAGGTTGGCCACGGGTATTTGGGGACCTTCATCGGCATCTTCTGGGCATGCGAAGATTCTCCGCATTCAATCATATTCACACGATTATGGTTCCTTGGCGGCGGATTTTTGGCGTGTTAGGCCCTTCGGGGCCTTCCAACTTTCCTTGCTCTATTAGCCTGGATTGCCTTTTTCGAGTAAAGCGGTTGTCGGTCGGATGTCAGTGAGCTTGATGAAAAGCACAATACTTTGTAGTATCCACGGGAGCATTCGGATTCTGGGTTGGAAATTCTCCAAAGGTCGCGGCAAGCCTTCTTTCACCGTCCCTAAAGATGTCGTTCGGGGGCATTCCAAAGTTTTCGAGATTCATGACCCGTAGTGCAGGCTCTCCGTTTTTACGGGAGCAAAAGGAGTTGTGTTATTACATTCTGTCCCGCATAGTTAATCATTTCTTTGCCTTTGGCGGGAGCGAGGCGTGTTTGCGGGAGGAGCCCGATATATGTAGGCGAGTGCGGCGGCGGTTGCGGTGTAGGCCTTTTCAAACTTAGGCTGCGAGTTAACCATGGCCCGTAAGTGCGAGTATGGGAAGTGAGCGAGGAGGCTCTCGAGATGTGGTTTCAAGCATGGCTGGAAGATGTCCGGTTGTTCCTCTTCGGAAGGAGGGATGGCCATTTCAGAGTTTCGAGATTCCACCGCTTGTAAAAGTCCCCAACATTCTCATCGGGCCAGCCTTTGTTGTTTGTAGGTCAACTCTATTTGTTTCCCATTCCAAGTTGGCCTTATATTTTTACGTGAAGGCATTGGTAATCTGGTCCCACGTAGCCACGGCCCCGGGTTTCAAACGGAAGAACCACTTTAAGGCCTTTGGACTTCAAGGATAGGCGAAATAGTCGGCTAGCTGGCTGATTGGTGCACCCTTTGGCCTTCATCGCCAAGGTATATGTGTCCAAATGGGTTTGGGCATGCGGTCCCATCAAAGAGATCCGAGATTAGGCATCACGAATTTGTGGGGCGAGAGGAACAATGGAGTCGGGTGCGTAGGCCGGAAGGCGAACTTCTTGGCGATCGGTTCGGCGATCTGCGCTTTCATTTCCTTGTGTTGTTCCATGAACCGGGCCGGATGAGGGTCTTGTGGCGGAACCATGGCATTCAAGCTAGTGGGTGAGCTAGAGAGAGGAGCTACGGAGCGGGCGGGTGGAGGAACGGCCGATCCGGGGACGTAGGTGAAAACTGTCACGGGGTGAGTTACCACAGGGAGCATGGGTAGGAGCACGAGCAAAAGGATAGAACCTTGCGGCTTCTTTGTTGATTTTCAAGCGGCAAAGTAGGTGGAGGCAGCCCGATGTAGCCGGATAACTTGGATTTCGAGTGGGGCCCGTAAGTAGGCTTGAGTGCGAGTTTCTTGTCCCGGATTGTTGAATTGCATGGTACTGTGGTGAAGGCGTGTAACCCGGGGGAATGCTGCGGTCTGGTGATTCGGATGACAGGGATGGAGGCTTGGTAACCCATAGAAGTGCGAGTGAGGAATGGATTTGTGTGAGGAGCTTGGTGAACTAATGCTTGATACGAGGAGGGCTCTGGCTGGCCCCGGAACCAAGTTGTGGCGGCATTCCGAGCTGTAGGCTGTTCTTTGTGAAGGTCCGGATTGATCGGTTCCGGGCGAGGCGGGATCCCGATTAGGCTGTGGCATTCCGAGATAGCCCAAACCATGAGAAGACATTCCGTGCGATTTTGCCCCAGCGATTTGTGCCGTCGGGGCTGCATGGATCCGGTGGTGCGTGGTTGGGGAGGCTGGTGACCCGAAAATCGAGGAGCATGGGTTACGGTAGTGGCGCCGTAGGAGGTGGGTGGCGGCATCTGGTGTAGTCGGGCGGCGAGAGTGGGGTTGGCATCCTCGTCTTCTTCCACGGTGAAGGTGCCATGCGGATTGAGGCGGCGGCGGGACCGTGACTCTTAATAGCCTCCATAAATTTGTTTAGTTTGTGCTTCTGTCGTAACCTCATACGTTACGCTAGCGATTCCCTTTGTTGCTCTGTACGAGGGTCCGGGAGGCGGAGTGACGTTATCCCCATCATTACCGGGTGATGCGGACATTACGAAACCGGAGTCGGAACAAACGGTGAAGGCGACGATGCGCTTGACTCTTCCCAACTAATCAAACGATGACCCGGTGCAGAAACCAAGCTTTGTGCGGAGGCTGCGGGGAAAGGACACGAAGGTTCGAGATGTATGCAGGAATGGAAGGAGGGTAGGTGTTTGGGCTTAAGGCTCACGCAACATGCGATTATTTGTTCATGTTTACTTAAAACACGCTTTATTAACCTAATCGGTTGGAAAAGATTGCTCTTCTTTTCGCAAACTACTACGATTCTGGATCGGTGGGCCCCGTCACTACGTCTATAAGCCCCTCGTATTCCACGTATTTCGACCTCCCGGGGTGGAGCGGCCCGGGCGAGGGTCCTATAGGGCAAGCGGGTCCCACCGACCGAAAGAAAAACGATCCTAAAAGTCGGCGGGTAATCGAGTCTTAACGAGCATTCGATGTAAATTACGGACAAGGCGACGTCGAAAGTCAAGATCATGTCAGGGCTCGACGAAAAGTCGGCATGATTTGGACTTATAAATGTCCACGATTGATCTTGATTTGTTGTCAATTAGGCCGTAATTAGGCATGGAATAATCATTAATCCTTGATGACTCGGTGTCAATCTTTGGGAGTCGGTGTATAATTTGTGCCGATCAGGCCCAGAAGTCAAGGCGCGGTCAATATCTTGGTCAAAGTCTGCGGCGGAAAACCGGCGAGAACTTCGGCGATTAGGGACCCGAAAGATATTGAGTCGGTATGCCGACAAAGGCTTGAAAGGAAAGGTCTATACACGGACGGGGCATGACACGGACCCGGACTAAAAACCAACCGGGTCTCGAACAAAGTGTGTCACGGACAAGTGCATGGTCGACACGAGGCTCCATGGGATGTTTGGGTAGTCCTGTGCTCATCCGAGAGGCGTAATAAGACCAAACGGACCGCGACAAGGATTTCCCCGGGTTAGGGACGTAGTGTGCAGTGTACGGTCACGTGCGCGTAGTGTGCAAGCAGTCTATATTCTTTTTCTGAGTAAAATAGAGATTTTTTTATGTGTCTTAAAAAATATGATGCATGATTTTTTTTTGGAAATTTTCTTTTTTTTGAAAAAACTTTTTTTTTTTGAAATTTTTTTTTTGAAATTTAATGAGCACGTAAGCACGAAAATTCCAAAAGTTAGGGACATTATTCCGACAGTCAAATTTTTGACTTTCTCCGAGGCGGCCAAAACAACACGAAAACTGTGCAAAAATCAACACACACAAAAATGATTTTCAAAGCCGGGACGGAAGCTTGACCCTCAAAAGCTTTTTTTTTTTGGAAAACGGTGATACCGGTACGTGGGATTGTTAGACCACAATTTATCCCCGACTCGTGTTAGGAGGCGATAATGGGAAGTTTAATGGTTTCCACCAATATACCAAATACCATTTTTTTTTTAAAAAAAAAGCTTAGTCCCCAGCGGAGTCGCCACTGTGATGAATGTGTATCCGAAAATTTTCCCATTTTTATTTGAAAAAATCAACGAAACGGAGTCGCCACGCCATTTTAATTTTGAGGGCCAAAACTTTGAAAAAAGCCCGAGATCAGAGATTTAGGTTCGGAGGTCATGTTACGCGTCGGGAAGGACGTTAGTGTGCACGCGGAATGCCTCGTAAAACGAGTCTTCCAAGCTGAAAATCATTTGTGTGTGTGTGTGTGTGTGTTTTGGCCAAAATACTTTGAAACTCAGAAAAGTAAAAATTGGGATATCTTTTCAAGACTTTAAACTGATCCCATGATTTTTTGGAAGATTTTTGGATTGAGATTTGGTACTCAAAAGACCTTTTGAAGTTGAGAGCCATTTCTGCCAGAATGAAAAAGGCAGTGGACCTTTGATTTTGAAATGGATTCAAGGGTCTTAAAACTTCATAATCTGGATAAACTCAGAGAATGAAAGTTGTTCTAGACACCTTAAATAAGATTTGTGCAAAGGAATTTTCCATTTTGGAGAAGATTTGTGGGGTCAAAATCTTCTGGAAACCTCTGATATGAGATCTGGATTCCCAGAAGCTGATGAACTAGCCTCTGAAAGAAAATTTGAAAAGAGGAGTTTTACTCACCCAAAAAATAAAGTAAAAATATGTATGGAAATATCTGGATGTTGGCTACAAAAAGTATTTTGTAGTCAACACCAAATTCCACATTTATCTGTGTCCAAAAAATTAGACCATGGACTGAGGTCTGGGAAAATTGCTACTGGACAGCAACTTCCCAAGAGAGAAAATATGATTTTAAGGGGGGTTTTGCATCCATGCTTGTCCCCATTTCCCTAGGTTTTGGTTAGTGATCACTTGACATTTTAGTGGTGAATCAACTATACCAAACCATCCTTGGGTACATTAGGACTAAGCATTTCATTTGCTTGGGAAGGGGATTTTTATCCTTTGAAAATGAGATTTTATGCTTGAAAATGGTTTTTAGGGTTTTGAAAATGAGTTTTCTTTGCAAGAAAGTAAGAGAACTTGAAAATAATTTTGATCTTTGTAGAAGATCATCCATGGAGATGGTCTTCCATGGTGATCTTCTTAGATCTAGAGCAAGAAGATGAAAGAACTACATTTTTGTAGTTTGCAAATGCATGCATGGTTGGAGTTTAGGGTAAGGAGAAGGAGGGTTTACCAATCTTCTTTGTGTTCTTGAGTTTTTGGCTTGAGTGTATGAGTGTTTAAGGCTTAAGTATGAGAGTGAGTGGATGAGTGTGAGTTGGGAAAGATTGGAGAGAAAATGGTGACAATTCTTGAAGAATTCTCACTGTTTTCTCTCTATATTTCGCCAGAGGTTCGGTGCAATTGGTGTTGTTCCTCCTTATTTTTGTGACTGGAGGGCTCAATTTATAGCCCTCTGGAAATGACATACTTATCCGCGCGGATAGGACCCTTCAGCGTGCACTGTTCATTAAATGCAGCTCCAGCTTTGGACAAGAGGAATATTTCTTTTTGAAATTTCAAATTAACAACCAGTTTATTGTTCTGACCATTTCTATTTGTGGTTTTATTCCTTTTGTTTTACTTTTTGAGATTCTTTTTGAGGTTTAACCTTAAATAACAATGCCCATTTTACCCTCACTTTGTTAGAAAAGTTAGGATTGTTAGGAATTGTTAGAAATGTTATAACTTTTGTTAATTTTCTAACGAAAATTCTAACAAGCTCAAATTGGAGCACTTACACCACTATCCCTTTCTCAGGAGTTGCCATTTCTTTTTACACACGCAATCAAAAGATGATGAATCTAAACTTTGAAAATCTACAAATCTTATGAAGATTTGAAGATACGAACCCAGAAAATAAGAAGTCCCCTTTAAATAACTTCGCAAGTGTCCAAAGCCCAACTATTCCCAAAATACCAACTCCAAGCTAATCAGATTTGAATGAACTTTCCACAACCCAGAAACAACAAATTCAAACCACCAAAAAATTAAACGAACTTTAACAAAATCGAAATCTATCAATCCTCAATCCTCAAACTATTAAATTCAAACGAAACTTCACAAACATCCACTTAATTCGAATCAACTCAAATCAACATTTCTTAAATCAACAAATTGATACCCAACCAATCGAATAATATTAAAATCACCAACGACTTCAACCAACGAACAAATTTACGGATAGTAATCAACCTAATCAAATAACAAGACCAAAACAAACAAAGCTTCGACTTACAAACTTCGAACAACAGACCACATCAACCGAACACTCAACACGCCCACTGCATCCTTCCCAACGCTAACCAAGTCTCCAGATCTACGAACGGGGCTCAAAACTTATCAATCTATCGCCGACGAACCTCCAATCGATGAAGAGAATCAAGTCCCGGCAACGGAACCAATTGATGTTGCTAGGATTTTCCTCAAGCAGCAACACACCGTTGTAGTCCAATCGGCAGCAACTCCGGCTCCTTCTTCAGTCCTGCACAGCCACAAACGTCAACTAAGCCGGGGGCAACTCCGGCGTAAGCCCCTCCGGCGTGAGGATAAGTGTTTGCTTTAGGTTGGAAATAAGAACAGTAAGGAAAGGTGATTGTGGGTGAGTGTGTTGAACATACCTTGACAATGAGGATTATCTCCCATATATATACCTCTTCCCTCGTGCCATGCACATGTCATCCTCATGTTCCATGCCTACTTCCACGTGTCACCATCCCATTGGCTAGCAAAAAGAATAAAGTTATATCACGTGATCACTTTTTCCAATGCCCAACCGTTTTATGGGTCCCACTTCGGAGATATTTGTATGCCGCTTCTTATGAGTCGCTCCCCTTATATCTTGTCTCCCGCCGGATATGTATAACTGGATACTATGTCGCCCCAACCTAATATTTCGCCTCCTCATCTTACGTTATTGTCTTGCTGACTCGCTTTATTATCTCGTCGGATAGTCTTCAATATCTGTCATATTCTGCATTGGGCTTTCCCTTTTAGCGGGACATTTCCCGACTCACTTTCTCGCAACCTACTCATGGTTTACTCTTATTCTTATCTTCTTCTTGGGCCTTATCTTGCTTTGGGCCTTCCTGATAACTTCTCGCTTATGAATTTAGTTTAGACCCAACGGTTATCTTTGGTCAGCATCATGAATAACTGAATTACTTAAATTATAATAAAATGAGACTGATGTATAATCTAACCCGTCATCATGTACATATTAAAATAGGGACAAACCCGCTAATTATCAAAAGTGGATGACCGGATCTGCTCCGGGACTTCCCTAAATCCCCAATGTTTGGATAATATTTTTTAATTAATAAAGAATATTCAAAAGTAATCTATACCTATATCTCTCTATATCTATATATATATAAAAGGAGGAAAGTCTCACTTTCCTCCCAAAAACCAAGGACAAAATAGTAATTTCACACAGTGGAAAAAATGAAGATAACAAGCAAGAAATACCACAGGCAAGCAATATGTGGGCGTGAGTTGGTGCGTGCCGTTCACGCGGAGACATTGGCGCGTGGACGGAGGGAGTTTTTCTTCTTCTTCTTCTTTTTTTTTTTTTTTTTTTGAATTTGGACAGGTGTCGCCCGTATAAGGAAGGGCAATTTCGACATTTTTGTATATGGCATAATTGAAAATATATGATAACAATTGAAAATCCACGTGGCTTTCTATGATTGGTTGATATTTTTTCAGAATTTTATTTTTAATCCCGTTTTTTTTTACCTCAATTATTTAATAATAAAATAATTTGTTTTAAAAATTTTTTACACCAAAATTCATAATTTTTATTTCTCTATAAATATAGACTATCTTCATTTGATTTGGACACAGAAAAAAAACCTAATTTTTAAATATAAATTTCTTAATTATCCCTTTTAGTTTTCAATATATTTTTAGTGAAAATTAATTAAGTGTGAAGAATTTTTTTTATTATAAATGATAATAATAATAATAATAATTTTACTAATCATAAAAATAAAGAATATAAAATAAAAAAAAAGTGGTGGGGTATAGGATGATGAGTTGGATGGGTGTTGAATTTTATAATAAATTATTTTTTAAAAAAAAAATTTACACCAAAATTCATAAAAAAAAATCTCTATCAATAGAGACTATTTTCATTTGATTTGGACACAGAAAAAAATCCTCTTTTTTCAAATAAATTTCTTAATTATTCCTTCTTAATTTACCTTTTTAGTTTTTCAATATATTTTAGTGAAAATTAATTAAGTGTGAAGAATTATTTTTAATTATAAATGATAATAATAATAATAATTTTACTAATTATAAAAATAAAGAATATAAAATTAAAAAAAAAAGTTGTAGGGTATAGGATGACGAGTTGGAAGGATGTTGAATTTTTATATATGTATGGATTAGTAATTAAATAAGTTAAATTAAAAATAAATATCATAATTAAGTTCGTAATGAGTTAATGTAAATAAATATCTTAATTAAGTTTATAATGAGTTAATGTAAATAAATTAAATTTTTTACAACTTTTTTAAAACCAAATTTCATATTTTTTTTTGGGGAATTTGACCCGTAAGTTCCTTTCAGAACAAATCACTTCCCCTCAAGTTACTTATTAAATCGAAATCACCAGAAAGTTCTTATGCAGTAATATATAATACTGCATGCAATATTATTATATTCACTCATATGTGAATATAATACTGCATCTATAATACAACATGGTGAAGGAACTTCTCGGGCATTATGATACTTTTTTAGAACTTCCCGGTCACTCTCTCCCAATTTTTTTTCGCATTTAAATTGAGACTATTTTTATTTGATTTGGACACGGAAAAAAAACCCTATTCTTTTTAATATAAATTTCTTAATTATACTTTGTTAATTTTTATTTTTAATATTTCAATATCTTTTTAGAGAAAATTAATTAAGTTTAAAGTATTTTTTTTTAAATTGAGACACTTGGCAAGCTCTCATTGGTCGGTTGAATTTCAGATTTTTTTATCCAATTTCTTTGACCTTATTTATTTCATAATGAATTATTATTTTTAATATTTTTTACAAAAAAAAAATCATTATTTTTTACACCAAAAATCATTATTTTTTTCTATAAATAGAGACTACTTTTATTTGATTTGGACACATAAAAAAACCCTCTTTTTTAAATATAAATTTCTTAATAATGCTTTGTTAATTTTCCTATTTAATTTTTTCAATATATTTTTAGTGAAAATTAATTAAGTGTGAAGTATTTTTTTTAATTGCGACATATGGCAAGCTCTCATTGGTCGGTTGAATTTCAGATTTTTTTATATCCAAATTCTTTGACCTTTTTTATTTTATAATAAATTATTATTTTATAATATTTTTTACAACTAAAATCATTATTTTTTTTATCTATAAATAGAGACTACTTTTATTTGATTTGGACACAGAAAAAAAATCCTCTTTTTAAAATATAAAGTTCTTAATAAAACTTTGTTAATTTTCCTATTTAATTTGTCAATATCTTTTTAGTGAAAAATTAATGAAGTGTGAAGTATATATATTTCTTAGAATATTGACATGCACTTCAATCAAAATTTTAAAAATGATGGTCATCTTTCCCGATATTCATCTTTATAAATACACAATTTTTTGAGACGGATAGAAGTAGGGCACATTCGACGTGGCAGACGCTAAGTAGGCCAAAAACTGGTGCGTGTCTTACACGCGCCGAAAAAGGCGCGTGCAGGCGTCCGAATTTTTTTTTTTTTTGTGACACATAGCGATCTCTGATTGGCTGGTTTTTTTCAGATTTTTATTTTTTATCCAATTTTTTTTACCTCAATTATTTTATAATAAATAAATTTTTTTAAAATAATTTTTACAACCAAAATTCATAATTTTTTTTCTCTTTAAATAGAGATTATTTTCATTTGATTTGGATACAGAAAAAAACTCTCTCTTTTAAATATAAATTTCTTAATTATACTTTCTTAATTTCCCTTTTTAATTTCTCGATATCTTTTTAGTGAAAATTAAGATAGTGTGAAGTATTAATTTTTAATTATAAATGATAATAATAATAATAATAATTTTAGTAATCATAAAAATAAATAATATAAAATTAAAAAAAAAGTGCTGGGGTATAAGATGATGAATTGGAGCTTTTTTTTATTATTCGTCCACGTTACATCCTTCTATTCGCTGGTTGAATTTAGGAATTTTTTTTACCCATTTCTTTTACCTAAATTATTTTGTAATAAATTTCTTTCTTTTTTACACCAAAATTCATGATAATAATAATAATAATAATAATAATAATAATAATAATAATAATAATAATAATAATAATAATAATAATAATAATAATAATAATAATAATAATTTTATTGGAAAATAGAGACTATTTTCATTTTATTTTTAGACAGAAAAAAACCTATTTTTTAATATAAATGTCTTCATTATCCTTTGTTAATTTTTCATTTTATTTTTTCACTGTATTTTTAGTGAAAAATAATGAAGTGTAAAGTACTTTTTTTTATTATAAATGATAATGATAATAATAATAATAATTTTACTAATTAGAAAAATAAAGAATCTACAATATATAAAAGGAGGACAGTCGATGTTGCCGCTCAAACTAAGGGCATTTTCGTAATTTCACATAGTGCCAAAGTTGAAGATATAGCATTGACAGGTGACGTGGTTGGCTCTGAGTGGAAGAAAATTAGGCGCGTCCAGTACACACGCAGCCATAGGCGTGTGCGAAAGGGTTTCTTTTTTGTATTTTTTTTTTTAAATTCCGACACTTAGCGATCTCTAATTCGCCGGTTTTATTTCAGATTTATTTTTTTACCCCCTTTTTTTTACCTCAATTATTTTTTAAAAATAAAATTTTTTTTAAGAAAAAAAATACACCAAAATTCATAAAAAAAATTATCAATATATAGATACTATTTTCATTTGATTTGGATACATAAAAAGACACTATTTTTTAAATATAAATTTCTTAATTATCCATTTTAATTTTTCAATATCTTTTTAGTTAAAATTAATTAAGTGTGAAGTATGTTTTTTAATTATAAATGATAATAACAATAATAATTTTACCAATCATAAAAAATATATAAAATAAAAAAATAGTGAGGTATAGGATGATGAGTTTAAAGGGAGTTGAATTTTTATAACCAAAATTATTGTCCATTTATAAAGTATATAAGGTTATTTAATATAATAATAATAATAATCTATATCTATATATATATAGTGGGAGTGTGATAAATCTGGGTTTGGGTTTCTATTTAATAAGTGTGATGGGGTAATATGGTTATTGGATTTATTTTAGTTCGATACATCAAACAATTTATTTAATTTTTCTTAAATAAATTCTTTGAAGCATAGTAAATAAAGTATTAATAAATTTGTCAATTTTTTTATCGGTTTTAAAAAATTGTGTATTTATAAAGATGAATATCGGGGAAGATGGTCATCATTTAAAAATTTTGATTGAAGTGCATGACAATATTATAAAAAATAAAGATAGTATAAATTGGTATTTTAAAAGAGGGAGATGAATGAGTGGGTTGGGTTTGATGAGGGAGCGGAGGGTTTGGGATTTTTTTTTTCATTTAACACAATCAATTAGAAAAAAAAAAACAAACAAACAATCAGTCACAAACCAAGGCCACAATCGGTCATCAAAAGAAAACAAAAAACAAAAACAAACAATCGGCCAGCCAAGAAGAAAAAAAACACAATCGGTTAGCAAAAAAAAAAACCATCGGTTAGCAAAAAGAAAAAAAAACATCGGTTAGTAAAATCCAAAAGAAAAAAACATCGGTTAGTAAAATCCAAAAGAAAAAAACAATCAGTTAGCAAAAAGCATAAAGAAAAAAAAAAGCAATCGGTTAAAAAGTAAAAACACAATTTGTTAGGAAAAAAAAACAATCGGTTATCAAAAAAAAAAATTCAATCGGTTAGAAATAAATAATAATAATATTAATAATAATTAAATATCGGTTAGCAAGAAATAAAATACAAACAATCGGTTAGCAAAGAATACAATTGGTCAGAAAAAAAAAACAATAAAAATAAATAAATAACAATTGGTCAGTCAAAAAATAAAAAACACAATCGTCAACCCAATAAAAAAAAAAACAAACAATCGGTCAGTCAAAAACCACAACCGATTTAAACAAATCAAAGGTACAAACTCCGTCTCACTTTAAATTATAATATAATAATTATTAATTAAAAAAAACTCAATAGAAATATTATTTTTTTTTCATCTCAAATAAATACTTTAAAAAATTATAATCTTCATTGGGATGAAGAAAGTAATATTAATTTTTAAAATATTCATTGGGATGAAGGAAGTAATTCTCATTTTTTGGATAAAAAATTTAGTATTATTTTATGGTTATTCATTTTGAGTCGAAAATAATATTTATTTTTTAAATGAATAATATATTTTTTTATAAAAGTATATATTTAAAGAATTTATTTGAGATGGATAAAATAATATTTTTATTTATTTTTCTTTATTAATAATTATTATTTTGTAATTTAAACTAATCCAAACAAATCAAGACCACAATCGGTCAGCCACAACCCCCAACCGATCCAAACAAACCAAGGCCACAATCGGTGATTCAAACAAATCAAGGGCCACAACTCCCAACCGATCCAAACAAACCAAGGCCACAATCAGTGATCCAAACAAACCAAGGCCATGCACAATCGGTCATCCAAGCAAACCAAGGGCATGGAAAATCGGTCAGCCACTCCAAGGCCATGGACAATCGGTCAGCCACTCCAAAGCCATGCACAATCGGTACTTTCGACTCAAAATGAATAACCAAAAAATAATACTTTATTTTTTGTCCAAAAAAAATGAACATTACTTTCTTCATCCCAATGAATATTTAAAAAAAAAAATACTGCTTCATTTGCCTCAAAAATTAATGTTTGTAATGTAGTGCCTTGACCGATCCAGTGAACCATTCATTAATATAAACTTTCCAAAATGTAGTATTTATTTGAGATGGATAAAATAATATTTTTATAAAAGTATATATTTAAAGTAGTTATTTTAGATAGATAAAATAATATTTTTATTTAATTTTCTTTATTACTAATTATTATTTTGTAATTTAAACTGAGATGAGACGGAGTTTGTTCCCTTCGCCTTTACATTTACTGTTCAATTGAACAAATTACAAATAGTATCAAAAACAACTTTAAATCCCAATATGCACAAATCACTATATCACTAAGTAAGTAACCGATTGACCCAAATCTCACCCAAATCGGTAAGGTAAAGCCCAAGAGTCACTTGACCCAAATCTGTAAAGAAAAAGGTACAAACTCCATCTCACTTTAAATTACAAAATAATAATTATTAATAAAAAAAAGTAAATAGAAATATTATTTTTTTCATCTCAAATAAATAATTTACAAAATATACTTCTATACAAAATTATATTATTTATTTCAAAAATAAATATTATTTTCGACTCAAATTGAATAACCAAAAAATAATACTATATTTTTTATCAAAAAAAAATAGCATTACTTCCTTCATCCCAATGAATATTTTAAAAATTAATACTACTTCATTCGCCTCTAAAATTAATGTTTCTAATGAAGCAATATTATTTTTTTTACATATTCATTGGGATGAATAAAGTAATGTTCATTTTTTTTTTGATAAAAAATGTAGTATTATTTTTTGGTTATTCATTTTGTGTTAAAAGTAATATTTATTTTTGAAATAAAAATTATAATTTTTTATAGAAGTATTATTATTTTATAATTTAAATTGAGTACATATTTTTGTTCCTTGGCCTTGGCCTTTACCTTTACTATTTCAGTTGCACAAATACAAATAGTATCAAAACCAAATTTAAATTATTTATTTTTCGGATAAAAAATATTCATTTCAGTCGAAAGTAATGCTCATTCGGATGAAAGGAGTAAAGCTCAATTTTTTGGATAAAAAATGTAGTATTATTTTTTGGTTATTCAATTTGAGCCGAAAGTAATATTTATTTTTGAAATGAATAATATAATTTCTTATAGAAGTATATTTTTTAAAGTATTTATTTGAGATGGAAAAAATAATATTTCTATTTAGTTTTCTTTATTAATAATTATTATTTTGTAATTTAAAGTGAGACGGAGTTTGTACCTTGATTTGATTTGTTTGGATTGACACTGATGTTCTTAAAATATTGATTTGTAATGATGATAAGCTCTGTCAATCTGATCTATGTACTGATAATGTAGTGTTTAAGGAAGTTTTTCATAATGTATAAATGTATTTCACTTTTTTTTTGTTTTTCTTTAATTTCTATCTTAGAGTTACATGTAATGATCCGTGCATCGCACGGGAGTTTCACTAGTATATATAAAAAGAGAATAGTGTCTTTAGGTATTCTTTCATTTCAAAAAAAAAAAAAATTCCCTCCAAAATAGCGACAATTCTAGAAGCTATTGTTAATAGTCTTTTTAATGTTTTCCTAATAAATGTTTTTTAAAAAAAGAACTAAAATATCTTGCAAAATAATTGGGCTCATATTCAATTTAACAAGATCCTTCAATTCTTAATCCTTATCGTCAACCTTCTTTTTATTTTTAACATCAATATGGATTTTTTTCCTAAAAAAAATAATAATCAACATGGATACTTTTGGCGTTATTTATTTAATTTTAATAAATATACTCTTTTTATCACACTACAAACTACACACTTTTCTCACAGGGCATCCTACTACAAACTACTCCCTCCATCTCACCCAATTTAGAATTTTCTCTTACGACACATAAATTAAGAAATATTAATATAATAAGAGGATAGAATGAGTGGATGAGGTATTGTGAGTATAAAAAGTAAAATATGAAATAGAACGAGTGAGGGGCATAGTAAGTAGATTGATGTTATTAGTATAACAAGTGATTCTCATTGAATATAAAAATAATATAAACTTGCCATTTTGAGATGTTATAAGTCGAGTGAGACACTCAAAATGAAAAATTATCCTAAGTCGGGTGGGACGGAGAGAGTATATATTTTCTAAAATTGAAATATTTATTAATACTAGATTGACTCCCGTGCGATGCACGGGGCCTTACTATATACTCCCTCCGTCCCACCTTAATGTAGACTTCTTTCCTTTTTCGTCCGTCCCACATTAGTGTAGACTGTCAAAATTATAAAGTTTTTTATTATTTTTTATTTTCCCTATCCCACCCACTCATTCTCTCTCTTCATTTTCCACCATACAATTTATTCAACCAACCTACTATTCACTCCACTCATTCTCTCTCTTCATTTTCTACCACACATTTCCATTATCTTAATAATATTCCTTAGTTATTGTGCCCACCACCTTAGTCTACACTAAGGTGGGACGGAGGGAGTATTAAAAAGACAAAAATTAAACTAAAATAAACCAAGAACTCAATTAATTTATACATTATGGAATACTTTCTTAAAGACTACAATGTCAGTACATAAAAATTAGAAACCAATAAAAAAAAATTATAAGGAATATGCATTTCTCTATATACAATTCTGTAGTATTTTATCAATTCAAAAAATTAAATAAAACATACGAACTTGTTTATCAAATACGAAATAAGTTATTGAAATCCGTTAAAAAAATGGTGAAGATTGGAAATCTAGCTAAAAGAAATGTGATATTTTATTTCTTTTTGATAAAGAGAATTTTTTAAATAAGAACAAAAGCTTTGGTCATACCAAAAGGATAGTACAGTTATCTAATAAAAATTAATATCATTCTTTTTCAAATGGAAACTTTCAATTAACTAATGGTCGTACATCTAAAAATGATGTCATAATTATTTACATTAACTCATTATGAACATAATTATGATATTTATTTTCAATTTAACTTAGAGCTGGTCTCCCATGAGAATAGTTATATCCGTCTCATGGATGAGACGGGTCGGAATGACCCGAAGCCCGGACACATCTCGTGTGAGTTCACACGAGACACATCTCGTGTGAACTCACACGAGACACATCTCGTGTGAGTTCACACGAGATGTGTCTCGTGTAAACTCACACGAGATGTGTCTCGTGTATATAGGAAAAAATACTATTACTTTTCTGTATATATGTATTACTTTAATGTATACAAACTATTACTTTATATGCATACAATTATTACATTATGTTATAGTAACTATTACTTTTCACAATTTGTTGGTCGGAATTTGGACCAAGGCATGGAATGACTTGGGCGAGCGCTGATACACCTTGACGCGGGTCATGGATCCGACCCGTCTCATGAATGAGACGGGTATTCATGTTCTCACATGAGTTTTTGTCTTTAACTTATTTAATTTTTAGAAGGAAAATAAAAATACTAACAATTTCGTTAAATGAAAAAAAAAAAAAATCCCCAAACCCCCCACTTCCTCATCAAACCCAACCCACTTCTTCATCTCCCTCTCTTAAATTACCAATTTATACTATTTTTATTTCTTATAATATTGACATACAGTTCAATCAAAATTTTAAAAATGATGGTCATTTTTCCCGATATTCGTCTTTATAAATAAACAATATTTTAAGACGAAGAGAATTTTTTTTATTATCATTTATAATTAAAAAATTAAAAAAAATTACTTCATACATAATTAATTTTCAATAAAAATAAATTGAAAAATTAGTAAAGGATAATTAACAAATTTATATTAAAAAAAGTTAATTTTTTTCTGTATCGAAATCAAATGAAATAAGTCTATATTTAAAGAGAAAAAAAATATGAATTGTGGTCAAAAAAAAACAAAATTAGTTTATATTAAATTAATTTTTTTTATTCTCACACATGGCAACACATAACCGGCCAAGGCCAAGCCGACCATTGATAATGTCACGGACGAATCATGCATAATTGGCTAAGCTTTATCCTCATTGTATAATCAAGGCAACTCATCTTACTTTGGGTTTTTTTTTCATGTGGGATAAAGGCCAAGACCAAGGCAAGGCAAAGGGCCGAGCCGAGGCAAGGCAAGGCCATGGCCGGCCGAGCCGAGGCAAGGCCATGGCATATTTCCCACATCGGAAGGAAACGAATCAAAAATGACCTTGGCCTTGGTATATAATGAGGCTTCAAGTTCAAAGGAGGTGTAATTATATTTATATACATATATAATTATGAATATTAAATATACATATATCTTGAAAGGAAGAAAATAAGAGAATAAAATTATAAAAAGTAGAAAAATATCAAATAGAAAAAAATAAAACATCAAACGGAAAATATATTGTCATACAATTTTGAAGTATTTATACAATGATTTTGTTTATACATATTCAAAATCATTCCAACTCATCATCCTATACCCCATCACTTTTATTTTATATTATATAAATTTTTTTTAGTATAATTATTATTTTTATTATTATTATTATTAATATCATTTATAATTAAAATATTTACTTCACACTTAATTAATTTTCACAGAAAAGAAAGTAAAAAAGTAGTAAAGGATAATTAACGAATTTATATTTAAAGTAAGGGATTATTTTTCTTTGTCCAAAGCAAATGAAGGAAGTCTCTATTTAAAGAGAAAAAAAATTATGAATTTATGTGAAAAAATGAAATAAAAAAATAATAAATTTAAAAAACAGAATTTTTTTTATTATCATTTATAATAAAAAAAATTACTTCACACTTCATTAATTTGCACTAAAAAGAAATTGAAAAATTAGTAAAGGATAATTCACACTTCATTAATTTGCACTAAATAAATTGTTTGATGTATCGAACTAAAATAAACCAATAACCATATTACCCATTCCAACTCATTATCCTATACCCCATTACTTTTATGCTATTTTATATTCTTTATTTTTATAATTAGTAAAATTAATATTATTACCATTATTATTTATAATAAAAAAAAATACTTCACACTTAAATAATTTTGACTAAAAACATATTGAAAAATGAAAATGAAAATTTAACAAAGGATAATTTGAAATTTATATTTTTAAAAATGGTTATTTTTTTCTGTGTCCAAATCAAATAAAAATAGTGTCTATTTAAAGAGAAAAACAAATTATGAATTTTGGTGTAAACAAAAAAAAATCAATTTTTTAATATATAATAATTGAGTTAGAAGAAATGGGATAATTTTTTTTTTTGAAATTCCATCCAGCCAATGAAATAAAAAAATAATAAATTTAAAAAACAGAATTTTTTTTATTATCATTTATAATAAAAAAAAATTACTTCACACTTCATTAATTTGCACTAAAAAGAAATTGAAAAATTAGTAAAGGATAATTCACACTTCATTAATTTGCACTAAATAAATTGTTTGATGTATCGAACTAAAATAAACCAATAACCATATTACCCATTCCAACTCATTATCCTATACCCCATTAGTTTTATGCTATTTTATATTCTTTATTTTTATAATTAGTAAAATTAATATTATTACCATTATTATTTATAATAAAAAAAAATACTTCACACTTAAATAATTTTGCCTAAAACCATATTGAAAAATGAAAATGAAAATTTAACAAAGGATAATTTGAAATTTATATTTTTAAAAATGGTTATTTTTTTCTGTGTCCAAATCAAATAAAAATAGTGTCTATTTAAAGAGAAAAAAAATTATGAATTTTGGTGTAAACAAAAAAAAAATCAATTTTTTAATATATAATAATTGAGTTAAAAGAAATGGGATAATTTTTTTTTTTGAAATTCCGTCCAGCCAATGGGATGTTGACATGTGTCAAAAACCCAAAAAAAAAAAAAAAAAGAAAAATGCCGAGGAACGCCCCCTTGTCGGGGCGTGTAATACACGCGCCTGTGAAATGACTGCAAAGCCCTCCCTGCAGGCGACATCCGTCCAAAGTGAAGTTAAAAAAAAAAATTTGGCCAATAACTGATTTCCACGTTGCTCTTTTGCCTAGTTAATTGCAATATTGCCACCACGTGAAATGACCAAAATGCCCCTCAATGGCCAAATATTTACCGAAACCTTGTTATTATATATTTATAGATTATATTAATGGGACTTGCATATCATAATTAGAACAACAACTCATTTTCTCTCTCCAACCTCATTTTTCATACTTACATCACTCAATCAACTAACATTTTACCTTAATTTTTGAGCAAATAATAAGTGTGTAGTTTATAATAGAATGGAGGAAGTATAATCTAACTGAACTTTTCTGTTGATCACCCAATTTATATAAATGAAATTTTATTATTTCATGTTTATTTTATTTACTACTCCCTCCATCCCGTCCCAAATGTCCCAACTTTCCATTTTGGGCGTCCCATTTAAAATGTCTCAACCCAAAAAAGGAAAGCTTTTTTTTACTATTCCACCCACTCATTCTCTCTCCTACTTTACTTTTACACTCACAACATTCTCTCTCCTAACTATTCCTCCCACTCATTCTCTCTCCTATTTAATTTTTCATACTCACAACATTTAAACTTTTTCTCTTTCTTACATCACTTTCCTTAATTCCCGTGCCGAACCCATTTTGGGACATTTGGGCCGGGAGGAGGGAGTATTTTACTGGTTTTATTGATACCCCCACATTATATAGATGAAAATATTAATATATAAAAGACTTTGCTAACTTTCCGGTGTCACATTTCTAAAAAAAAAAAAAAAACTTTCTAGTGTCATGCACCTTTCGACGAAAGAGTCATTATTTCATGTTGATTTAAGATTTATTTTTTTTTTGGATTTTATTTCATTAAAAATTTGGATAAATGTTGCATTAGTTTTAACTGTAGTTGTTAATTTTGATTTTTGTTTATTTAATTATATCAAAATTATACAAATTATAAAAAATACCAAAAGCCGATACAATTGTTGTCATAATAAGGCTACTAAATACGTTGAATAATTAGATGATTTTGTTTTAATTTTACTACTTTGTCTCTTAATGAATTCTAATGTAAGAAATTTTTGTTTTAAATTTATCTTTTTTATAAAAAGCTTTCTTCTGAACATTTTTTTACTAAATTTCTTTCATTATTTATTTTATTATCATAAATAAAATGTTTAAAAGTGAATAATAAAAATATTTATCTTCTTTCCCAAAGTGAATACTTCAAATTCAAATGAATTGTCCTCTTAGAATAAAAAATAAATGAATATCAAACTTTTGATTTAGGGATATTTTAAAAATATTTATTTGAGCAACGATGCATAAATACACTTGCTATTCCCAATTTTCAATTTTACAATTATATAATGAATAGTAAATAACAAAACAGTAAAATAAATCATTTAAGAAAAAATATTTTAAAATAACAATTCATATTTGAATAATCACTAAAGTTCCTAAAGATTTCAAAATTTATAATATTCATTGTGTTGGTTAAATAATTATAACCTATACTTTCATTAATTTTAACTTTTTATTATAAATTATTTTGAACTCATAATTAATATATTATAATTATATAACATTATTTAAACAAAATATATTAATATAACAAAATTTTACTTATAACGCATGAGTGCAATACTAGTTTCACCTTAACAAAATGAAAAGCTAAAGTAAGCTAGCTCATTTTCCCATAGCACTAATGAATGCTTCCTTTTTCTCACATGGCCTGTAAAGAGTAATCCAGCTCTGTTTTCCCTCATTTCGTTTCGGTCGAATATTTAAAAAATAAAGCCAGTTTAAATTTTTTTAAAAAAATGATGTGTTGTAAATATATATAATTAGATAGATGAAAAAAAAGTAGGACAAGTAATAGTTAAGCCCCGTTTGATTTGACTTATTTCAAATTACTTATGACTCTCCATAAGTCATTTTTTATCCGTTTGATTTTATTTTTGGTAAAATAAGTCATAAGTCATGTGCAAACCAATTAAAGCAAAATTTTCCTTATAAGTCATAAGCATTAAGTCAAGTGCTGAATCAAAAAACATGTATGAGTAGCAGTGTTCTAAAAGACCCCGCCTAAGGGCGCCTAGGTCTCGCCTAGGCGCTAGGCCCCTCTCCAACGCCTAGTTCAAAGCCCCGCCTAGGCCCCGACTAATCCCAACTAGTCCACGCCTAGGCGCTAGGCCCTGCTCCGCCGCTTAGCATCCGCCTAGGCGCTAGGCCCCGACTAATCCCGACTAATCCCAACTAGTCCCCACCTGCTTCCATTGCAGCCCCACTGACACATACTCCTTCTCCGGTGGCTGGATCTCCGGTCGATGATGTCAGTGCACCGGTTCCAGCTCTGTCTCATTCATCGGCGAGAACTGTGTTTAATAAGCCGTCAGTTGTTTCGTTTGTGATGATAAGTTTGGGCTTGGTTGGGTTTCTTGGTTTAGCTTAGGCATGGGTTTTTCATTCTGTTGGAAATTTTTTTTTAATTATTATTTGTTCATTTTTCTTGATTGATTGGTTTGATTTGTTGTACTTTATTTGGATTGATTTGGACAGGAATATTAGATACTACATGGTTCGATGTTGATATGTTGATGTTTGTACTTAGTGAGTACTTTATGAAAAATTGACTTTGGCTGCTTAACACCCACGCTTTTAATCTTTCCCTTTTAATCTTTCTAGTCTCATTTCACTTGATAACAAGAATTTTGGTAGAAGATTTAAGAAAAAATAAAAGAGAGAATTAGTGAAATGAGATGTTGTGAGTAGAAAAAGAAAAGGATAACAGAAAATAAGTGTGCGAAATAGTAATTTAATTTATTTTGTAAATATAAAAATTTGTCATTTTGAAAAGTATTAATATCAAATGAAATGAAGTGGGACGGAGAATTTATGTTGGAAAAGATGTGGTATACATTCATAAGTCGATAAGCAGGATTACATTTTTATTCATTCAAGCTAGCTATCATACATAATACGCACTACTAAAAATCATATTTATTGAGACGGGAAAGGGTCACATTAAGTTGTCTAAAATAGAATCTAGTATCGTCCCTGTTTGAATTAGGATAAAACAGGGATAAATAGGGGTCTCAATAAGTGGGTGTCACAAATATTTTAGAGACGGCAATTACAGTTCCTGACATAAATATTACATGTTAAAACAGGGACCATTAGAAAATGCTGTCCCAAATTAGGGACTATTAGAGAATTGCTGTCTCAAAAGAGAGAGCATTATAGAATTGCTGTCTCAAATTTTTATAAACAGAGACTATTGTTAATTTCTGTTTCAAGCAAAGCGTCTCTAAAAGACATATTTCTTGTAGTGACGTAATATAAAATATATTCATATTGAAAGAATTATACTTCGTGAGTTTTGTCATTCATCCTTTTCCAATATATACAAAAGTATTCCCTAATCAGCTGAAGCTAATCCCTAAAGTTATGGGATCTACATCCCTACAATCTTGCCAATAATTTATCTATATAATATTCTAAATATATGGAAACTCTAATCAAATATTAACTACAGAATATATACATATTAACTACAGAATATATACCTATTCTAACACTCCCCCACAGTCGGAACGGGAGGAAGGCGAACGTTGAGACTGGTACGGAATTCATCAAACAGTATAAGTGGTAGGCCTTTAGTAAAGATATCCGCAATCTGAAATCGTGACGGAACATGTAACACTCGAACTTGGCCACGTGCCACTTTTTCGCGAACAAAATGGATATCCATCTCTATATGCTTCGTTCGCTGATGTCAGACGGGATTCCTGCACAAATATATGGCACTCACATTGTCACAATAGACCAAAGTAGCTTTGTGGATTGGACAATGTAGCTCTAGGAGTAAGTTGCGTAACCAGCAGGATTCCGAGACAACATTTGCGACACCTCGATACTCAGCTTCGGCACTAGAGCGAGAAAGTGTGGTTGCCGTTTGGAAGACCACGAAATAAGATTGTCACCCAAAAATACACAGTAGCCAGAAGTAGATCGGCGAGTATCCGGACAACCGCCCCAATCAGCATCAGTATAAGAAAGGAGAGTAGATGTTGTAGACTGGGAGAGGTGTAACCCAAGAGTGAGTGTACCTTGAAGATATCTGAGGACACGCTTCAGGGCATTCATATGAGTCTCCATAGGATTGTGCATAAACAGACAAATTCGTTGACCGCATAAGATATATCTGGTCTTGTAAAGGTGAGATACTGTAAAGCACCTGCAAGGCTACGGTAGAGAAACGGATCACTAAACGGGACAGACGAAGATGCACCTAGCTTTGGCTTCGTGTCAACTGGAGTAGAGGCAGGTTTGCAAGATGACATCCCAGCTCTATGAATAATGTCTTCCGTGTACTTCCGTTGAGAGAGAAACAATCCCTTAGCCGATCGAACTACAGCCTATACCTGTGAAGTAACTCAAGTGCCCCAAGTCTTTCATAGCAAATTCTGCGCTAAGGTGAGACATGATGGACTGATAGAGAGAATCAGATGAGGCAGTGAGAATTATATCATCGACATAAAGAAGCAAGTACGCAGTCTGTCCATTGTGATGATAGATAAAGAGAGAATTATCCGAGCGACTATTGGAAAAACCAATTGAAGAGACAAAGTCGGCAAACCGCTTGTACCATGCTCGTGGGGCCTGTTTAAGGCCATACAGAGACTTCTTAAGTAAACATACATGATCAGGAAGACGAGCATCTCGATACCCAACCGGTTGGTGCATGTATACCGTCTCACGTAAATCACCATGCAAAAATGCATTCTTTACATCTAGCTGATGTAGCTCCCAATTTTTAGACAGGGCCAGGCTAAGAACAAGACGTATTGTAGCTGGTTTAACCACTGGGCTAAACGTTTCACCACAATCTACTCCAACCCGCTGTGTTTTTCCATCACCTACAAGACGGGCTTTGTGCCTCTCAAAAGAACCATCAGACCGAGATTTATGAGAGAATATCCACATAGAACGAATAATATTAACATTCGGGGGACGAGGTACCAACACCCAAGTATTATTTTTAATAAGAGCATTAAATTCATCATCCATAGCCAATTTCCAATTAGGGTCACGAAGAGCAAGAATTGGACTCGAAGGAATGGGAGATTTGGAAATACTCGATTGAAAACAGTATTTAGGATTGGGTTTATGGATACCTGACTGACTACGCGTTGTAGGACGATGATGTGTTTGGGATTGAGCTGGAGGAATATTGGTCACGACTGAGGTATTGGTAGAGTTTGATATGAGGCGGCTGCTTGGGGGGTTCAAGGCGCACGCCTGAGAGTCAGTAACACCAGCCGAATCAATGTATGGTTGAGGCGGGCGCATGGGGTTCTGCGGGGCGGGCGCCTGAGATGCCGAAGGTGTGGCCAGGTCGTGGAAT
Source organism: Adenophora triphylla var. japonica (assembly GCA_022495995.1). NCBI lineage: Eukaryota > Viridiplantae > Streptophyta > Magnoliopsida > Asterales > Campanulaceae > Adenophora > Adenophora triphylla. The sequence goes on along the minus strand of JAFEMH010002950.1, from coordinate 172,752 downwards.
GTATGAGGCGGGCGCATGGAGTTTATTGAGGCGGGCGCCTCACCAGTTCCTGATGTAAAGCCATCAGTAGAGACAACAGGCTGAGAAGAAGAAGCTGTTTGAGGCTGAGATGGATTGATTGTGGAAAAATGATGAATAATGCTTGGAGAGAGTCCAGCACTAAGGAAATCATATTGATGAGAAGGAGACTCATGAAGAGAGGAAAATGGGAAGCGCGACTCATCGAATATAACATGTCGGCATAACAAAATTTTCTTAGAAACTATATCATAGCACATATAACCACGGTGGTGTTTTGGATAACCCAAGAAGACACACGGAGTAGACCGAGGTTGTAACTTGTGTATGGTGGAAGATGGACGAAGAGGATAACAAAGACACCCAAACACCCTAAGATGGTCAAACGATGGAACCCGATTATATAAGATATGAAGAGGGGAGTTGTATGCCAAGTGTTTGACGGGAAGAATGTTGAGCAAATATGTTGACATTTGAAGAGCAAAATGCCAAAAATTTGGAGGCAAAGAAGCATGAACAAGGAGAGTACGAGCCATGTTATTTATGGTACGAAGTTTTCGTTCGGCTTTGCCATTTTGTGGAGAAGTGTATGGACAAGCCAATCTAAACGACAACCCATGGGAGTTAAAAAAATCCCAAAATGACTTGTTATCAAACTCCCTCCCATTGTCACATTGTATTGTTTTTATGTCACGTTCAAAGTGAGTTCGAACATAAGCACGAAAATGAAGAAAAGTATTGTAAACTTGAGATTTATGTGATAACGGAAACGTCCACACAAAATTAGAAAAATCATCAAGTAACACAAGATAATATCTATGTCCCAACGAACTTAGGACGGGAGATGTCCATAAATCACAATGCAATATGTCAAAAGGCATAGTAGTGAAAGACGTAGAATCACTAAAAGGTAACTTAATTTGTTTTCCCAGAACACAAGAGTGACAAACATGAGAATTGCCACTTTTATTACAACGAATAAAATTCCTATGTCTAAGAGAATCAAAAACAGGAGTCCCGGGGTGACCCAACCGGTCATGCCATAAAGAGGAACTCGTTGCTACGAATGATGAAGGAGAAGATGACGTAAACATAGATGTGAGCGGATAGAGATCCCCTTGACTATTACATCTCATAAGAAGAGCCCCCGTCCGGAAATCCTTCACAGAAAAACCAAACGGGTCAAATTCAACAGAGACAGAATTATCACTAGTAAACTTACGAACAGAAATGAGATTCTTAACAACAAGAGGAGCATGAAGAACATTTTTTAACAGGAAGGGAGGGGATGGAGAAGATAAATGTGTATGACCAATGCCCTTAATTGGAATTCGACTACCATTACCAACAGTAATACCACCACTATTTTTAATGCTCGTATTAAAGTAAGACTTAAGTGTACCTTGCTCCGATGTCATGTGATTCGTAGCACCAGTGTCCATAAGCCAACTAGCATCCGGTGGATTGAGGGACATAGTATGCATTGCTGCATCAATATCGGTGGGAATGGATTCTGCAGTATACACCTGAGGAGATCGATTCTTCTGGATTGGGCGAGGACCAAGAACACCTTGTTGAAAGGGAGCCATGGGTCCTTGCTGTTGAAACATTGGCCTGGCCCAAGGAGTGGTAGGATAGGGACATGGCGGCATTGCCCAAGGCCACTGCTGTTGTTGCCAGCCGAAGGATGCCGGATGTGGCTGCTGCTGAAAACGATCAAAATTAATGCGGCCACCCCCACTGTTTCCTCCTCCATTTCGACCCCCAGATTGTTGCTCATTCCGATTACCTTTACTGCCACCCCCATTTTTCTTATTTCCTCTTCCCTGCCCCCTCTTATTTTCGCCAGCCCCTCTGCCAGAACCACCATAATCAGAGAACTGGACTGGATTCTCGAGAAGCTTTGGCTGCGATGCAATCATGGTAGAATGAACAGAGGTTGCGGCTTTCTTGGCAAGGCCAGATTCTTCCAAAATCGGCATCGAACGAGCCTGGGAGAATGTTGGCGAGAGGTCCCTTTGCCTAATAAGCGTAGCCACACCATTGTAGGCTTCGGTAAGGCCGGCTACCAACTGGAGAACCATCCGACTATCCGAAATAGGAGCACCCACATTTTTTAATTGATCACCCAATGACTTCAGCTTTTGACAGTAATTTGAAGCATTGGTGAAATCCTCCATTGTTGTAGAAGAAAACTCTTGCTCGAGAGAGACTGCCCGAGAGTTTTTGTTGTCCTCAAAAATCTCTCGTAGTCTTTCCCAAGCCTCCATTGCCGTTGCCCCTGGGACGAGAATGGTTTGAAGCAGATCATTCGATATAGTCGAATAAATCCACTTCAACACAATAGCATCCAAGGTATCCCACAGATCTTGTTCCTCCTCAGTTAATGGAGCCTGTGCTTTGCCTTTATCCGACTGAAGAATGTGATGCAACACCCTACACGACTTGGCATGGTTGCGGAAGAGCTCCGCCCAAGTGGAGTATTGCACATTCTCTAACTCGAGAATGACCGGAACATCATTCTTTACATTGGACACGGCGAAAGCTGGGTGAAAACCTTGTTTGGATGATGACATAATGACTGCCTGGGAGAAGAAGCGGACACAGAGAGAAGAAAAGAAAAAAATTGACGAGGTATAATGATGCGGAAGCGGGAGATATCAAAAAAACTAGGCTGATACCATGAAAGAATTATACTTCGTGAGTTTTGTCATTCATCCTTTTCCAATATATACAAAAGTATTCCCTAATCAGCTGAAGCTAATCCCTAAAGTTATGGGATCTACATCCCTACAATCTTGCCAATAATTTATCTATATAATATTCTAAATATATGGAAACTCTAATCAAATATTAACTACAGAATATATACATATTAACTACAGAATATATACCTATTCTAACACATATAACATTTACTAAATTGTTTACATTTGCACAGAGTAAGACATACTCCCTCTGTTTCACGAATAGCTTCACTATTTTTGCCTGACACAAGAATTGAGAAAATGATAAGTGAAAAAGGGTTGTGAGAGGAAAGAAGCGAGTGGGTATAACATGTGTGCCGAGCTATAATTTAAATGTGTGAGAGGATAAAGTGAGCGAGATTAACAAGTGAAATTCACAATTTAAGTGTGTGATAGAGACAAATGGGGTATGAATAAAATAATATTAATAAATTTTAGTCATTTTAGTAAATGTGAAACTTATAATGAGACACTATTTTCAGTAAAAAGTGAAGCTTTAGTTGGAACAGATTACATACGGAGTACTTGTTATTTATTACATTTGTGTATCAATGTTGATCTAAAGGGTAGAAATACAGAATTCTATATACAAACTTTAACAAAGAAGTAGTATATTCCTTTTCTTTTTTTGCCTTTTTCATGTCATATACTCCCTCCGTCCCGTTCGAAAGTTCAAAGTTTGTGTCTTGCACGGGAATTAAGAAAAGTGACGTAGAAAAGATAAAAAAATGTATAGTGAAATAAATGTTGTGAGTGAAAGGTGATGTAGGATAGAGAAAGTGGGATAGGGAATAGTTAGTGGATATTTATTGTGAGAGTATGATAAGTGGGTCCCACAAATAAAAAAGTAATAAAAAAATTTTCATTTTTGAGTTGTGCCCTTTCAAATAAAACGCCCAAAAAGAAAATTTGTACCCTTTGAAACGGGTAGAAGGGAGTATTTGCTAATTAGAAAATGAAAAGATTGGGCACAAAAGTTGCTTAATTACCTGTTTACATCATTCCATGTGCTCATGTTTCACACAGGGAAGTTGCAACCCGTTTCATTCATTAAAAAAAAATAAAAAAATTAACTCCTTCCACGTTAACTTTAAAGAGAATTGTTATTCACTTCCACACATTTATTAAATATATCGTGATTCAATTGTTACAAAAATGTCATCAATTAAAATGACTATATTATTCTTCAATGTAATGTTGTAACTCGCAATTGAATTTTTTCAATATTACTTACTTATCTCCTAAATACACCCACAACATTAAATCTCTTATTTCATCTACCTATTAAATTTTAATTTCCTCTCCCCCCCCCCATTAAGTTTTCACCACCATTAAATTCTGCAAACTTACCTTTCTTACATTTCCTCCTACCTCTATCATAAGTAAAAAAAAAAGGCTTATTCTCTCCCTTCATTAAGCTTACAAAATTCTTGCAAAATTATCTATTCAAGTTTACTATATTGTATTGATCAGTGTTCTAAAAGATCCCGCTTAAGGGCGCCTAGGCCCCGCCTAGGCGCTAGACCCCTCTCCAACGCCTAGTTCTAAGACCCGCCTAGGTCCCGACTAGTCCCCGCCTAGGCGCTAGGCCCGGCTCCGCCGCTTAGCATCCGCCTATCGCTTTTAGAACCTTGGTATTGATAGATCAAGCATGAATGAAACAACACAAAATCTAGGTGTAAATGTTAATATTGTGAACACTCTAAACGTTTTTGCATTGTTTTCTTTTGGGGTTTTTAACTGATCTGATCTTCATAACTACGGTTCGGTTGGTAGTGGCCAAACATTTTTACATTGTTTGGTGACTATTGACCGAACATATTCACATTGTCAGGTTACGAATGACCGAACTTTTAATGGTTGTTCAAAAAATGGTGGCCGAACATTTCGAAATTAATTATTCAACCAATGATAGCCGAATGTTTTGAAATTGTTCAACCAATTATGGTCGAACAGTTTGAAATTGTTACTCACCCTTGTCCAAACATTTTAGCACTCTTTTTTTCTCTATGTATTCTTCTCTCTCTCTCTCTCTCTCTCTCTCTCTCTCTCTCTCTCTCTCTCTCTCTCTCGCTCTCTGTGTGTGTGTGTGTGTGTGTGTTTCGAACAGGTTTGAAATTGTTACTCACCCTTGTCCAAACATTTTTGCATTCTTTTTTTCTCTGTGTTCTTTTCTCTCTCTCTCTCTCTCTCTCTCTCTCTCTCTCTCTCTCTCTCTCTCTCTCTCTCTCTCTCTCTCTCTCTCTCTCTCTGTGTGTGTGTGTGTTCTTCTGTCGTTCTTTCCTTTTCTTAAACGTTGAATGTGTGGGTGAGTGTGGGTCTATGGGTGTGAATGTTTTTTTTATTATTTAGGTGGGTGTTTATATAAGGATTAATATAAAAGGGTAAAGTAGGAATATTGGTGGTGTATTTGGTGTTGATAAGTGGCGAGGCTAGGCACAAGCTATGGGGGTCGGTCGATCTACTTTCATTTTGTAATGTGTCAATTTTAGCACCTTAATTTTTTTTTGAAAATGACTTTTTATTATTAAAAATGGTGAATTTATACATTTTGACCTCCTTAATTTTTAGAAAAGCTTGCACTGAATTATTATTCTGACCCCCTTATATGCGAAATTTGAATTTCTCCCTTATAATATTCATCCCAAAAACGTTATTGACCTCCTTTGAAAATTTTTCTGGCTTCGCCACCGGTGTTGATGGTTTAATTTTTTTGGTGAACTAAATAACAATTCTCCATAACTATCATATTTTACTTTTTACACAAAATTTACTTTTTACACTAAAATTATTGTACAAATTTTCTCTTTTTCACCCAGATTCCTAAGCTAATCCCTTTAAGTTGCAGTGGACAGAAAGCTAAAATTATACTCCCTCCGTCTCACTCCAAAAGACACAAAATTTTATTTTGAGTGTTTCATTTAAAAAGACACACTCTCAAAATGATTTTTTTTTTAATAATTAAAGACCCAAATTAAAGAAATAATTCTAGGCATCCAAGGTGACAAACTTGGAAAAGGCCAACTCCATTGTTGGATATATATATATCCTCCGAACATTATATCAATTTAATAATTTCAATAAAATTTTGAATATTGTTGTTGATAAATTATTAAGTGAGATTTTTAGATTTTCAATAAAATGATCAGATTGATATAAATATTTTGTTAAAATTTACGTGCATTAACCAGTGAAATTCAAATGAATGAGAACGTTTATAAAAAAATTGAAATCATATCCAAAAAATTCGGATCGGATCACCTTCGGTACGGAACGGGTTCGTGAGTATATATATAACACCCCATTTACATCTTCCCCCACCCTCATTTTTTTCATTCAAATCAAGTCTCCTTTTCACTCTTTCCTAATTTGATTTTTGAGACGCCTATTCCTTCAAAACTTCTATATTTTGTGCCTATACATAACATACAGTCCTTACCACATTAAGTTTTTGCTACAAATTAACATGAACTTCACAAAATCACACTTTCTCTTCTTGGCTTTCTTCTTTGCTAAACTTTCTTCAACCCATCCCTATGTCATTGACGTTGGTGGTAGCAAGGGCTGGACTTTACACCCTCCCGTCGCGTATAACGTATGGGTTGAAAAAATGAGATTCTCCGTGAACGACATTCTTGGTAAGCTTTACTTTTGATCTTCATCCTATCAGCTTGAGCTAGAGCTCTTTGACATATATTCCGTATTTATATATTGTTAGCATTTGCATGCAGATTTTAAGTACAACAAGGCAATTGATTCTGTGTTGGTGGTGAGCAAAGATGATTATGACAAGTGCAATTCCGACAACCCTATTACCAAACTGGACGACGGCGCTTCACCCTACAAGTTTGAGAAATCCGGTCCTTACTATTTTATAACCGGAAACAAGTCACACTGTGACCAGGGTCAAAAGTTTCACTTGATTGTTCTGACGGTCAGAAACGGCCAGCCACCTTCTCCGGCTGCACCACCTCCATCCACAATAACCATATCTCCTCCACAAGTTGGCATGTCTCCGGCTCCCGGAGCAACTACTTCATCTACTCCGGCGGACCTTAATGCGTCGCCTCCAATGCCTTCCTCCGCAAGACCAGCATTTAATGCAACCTCAACTGTTTCAGTAGTTGTCATAAGTTTGGCTTTGGTTGGTTTATTGGTTATTCTTAGGAGGGGTTAATCGTCTTTGGGGATTTTATTTGAAATTTCAAAAAATTATTTTGATTGTCGAATAAAATTAGATTTGGCTTTGTAATTCCTAACGGCCATGTGAATTTAAATCTAATTGGATTTACTGCATGTTATATCCAATAAAATAAATGAGCAGAAAATTTTGGGGAAAATCAGTTTCTCCATAAGTTATAAAAAATTCTGTTTTTAAATATATCGACTTGGTGTTTTAAAGCCTAAACTCACTGTTTTAAGGCCTAAACTCGCTATTTTATTTTCTAGCTTAAACTCACTGTTTTAACGCCTAAACTCACTGATGCTGCAGGAAATGTGCTTATCAATCTTCCTCCACGTGGCAGGACTGATCACCTGGCTCCTTGACCTGAAAACAGAACCCACGACTAGCCGGATGTGTCTCCGGCGAAGACGCTCGGGCGTGAGAGTAAGATTACCGTTGTTTATAGCTCAAAATGTATAGAATAATGAATTCTGATAACAAAATGGCAGTTACCTTTCACCGTTTGGTAGTGATGAAGTATTTATAGGCAAGAGTGATGTATTTTTGGGGAGGCGACATGTCCTCCGAGATTATAGCGGCAGTTACTTGGACGTGGGAACATGTCTATAACGGTCCCTGATTTATAGGGATGTAGTTGTGAGCATTGATTAACCAAATAAGCCGGCAAGTGTCAGGTCGTCACTTGCTGAGTTAGGTCGAGGTCGCCACTCGTGGAATGGTCGACCTGACTGTCGGGTAGAGCATGGTTCGTACCCGAATTGTAGCATGGATCATGAGGTCGGACTAAGTTAGGTCGGGACCTGTAAGTCGGACCATGGGCTTAGTCGACTGATGGGTGAGATGGGCCGTGGGCCTTGTTCTGATTGGATCAGTCTCATTGAGAATGTGGGTGCCAATGTTATCTGTGATTGGGCTTTACTCGTTTGGCCCAACTCGACACTTTTGGTATGTTCAGTGGCCCCCAACTTTCGAGTTGACTTCGTCGACTTGGAAGTTAAGAAGATTTCTTTGCCAAAAATTGCTTTACTCGGAGGTCGATACTAGTCTTTGAAGTAGGTCGACTTATGATGACGTGGCAACATCCTGATCGTTGGTGATGAACGGTTGGAGATGAAGGAGCGCCGGTTTTAGTAATGATTACAGTTCTGACGTTTGGAACTCCTTCTCGAAAACCGCCTCAATCTTTAATTTTGGAAAATTAATTTTGTTTTCTTTTCCCCTTCCAAATTTAGGAAAATATAAATAGAGAAATCCCTCTTTGTTTAGAACTTTTACTGCTCTAGAACTTCTTCTTCTCCGGCGATAATCAAGGGATTTCAGCAAGATTTAAATTCAGCTCTCTGCTCCAGCGACGAACCCACCTTCTGCAATTAATTAAGGTATTTCTTTCGTACCTTTGCTTTAAGGATTTTAATTTTGCACTGTTCTCTGTTTCCGCCATGGCTAGGACCTTTAGTTGCGAACCGGGAGCGTGGTACGGTTACTGTACTGTTAACCGTAGGGCATGCAAGAATGTGAACGGTGAGTGGAGAGTGATGTCCCTGAATGAGTGTGCCTCCATTTTGACTAGTTGGGGATTGAATTACACTGAGATAGGGCTGCCCATTGTAGGAGAAATTGAAAATGTGGTGATTGACGACTCAAATGTTGTCGCTTTTCATCTATTCCATGAATTGCTTGACCATATCACCTTGTTTTATGTTAGGGACGTCCAAAAGCCCTCCTTCCTTAGAAATAGGATAGGTTTCCCAGGGGAGTCTAGGTCGTCCTTAGGTAGGTCGACTGAACATGATCATAGGACTGACTCCCCTGCTTCCTCTTTTGCTTGTACAGATATGACGACTCAAGAAGGGAACAGCGCCTCAACTTCTTACGGTCCTCGAATTGTCAACGCATTTGGGCCCAATGTGGTGCCAGGCAAGAATGAGAGGGGCTATGTTCCCCAAGGGCCATCGCGTGGCAATCAGAATTTGCCCTCTAGGTACAGTATGATCAAGGATTTCTGCGAAGTCGACCCGTTGGATTACCAGGTGACCATATATACCCAGAAGGAGTTCATGAAAAAGTATAGGTCGACCTTCACTAAGGATGCTACCAAGGTTGCTTTCTTTTACGGTCAGTTTGTTGCTGGCCTCAGGTTGCCTCTTGACCCTTTTATCAATGAATTTCTAGAATGTGCAAATGCCCTTCCCCTTCAGCTTGGAGCTAATACTTGTAGGGTCCTCGTGTGCTTTGCCATGGTGTGTAGATTTTTAGGATACGAGCCCTGTATGAGGGTATTTAAAGAATTTTTTACCATCAAATATAGTGGGCAGGATCTAAGCATCAGTACTCCCTCTAAGCCTAAATCTCCCAAACTTTTCACCAATCTCCCCAGTAAACACAGTGGCTGGAATTCGCACGTTGTGGTGGTAGAGAGTAGATTAGGATGGGAATTTCCATTGCCCAATGATGAGACTGAAGCCATAGATGAGAGGGACTTTTGGGAGCCATCTTGGTATCTTAGTTTGTACAGGGCTTTATGTCGGTTAGTGTCGAGAAGGCCCATCAGTTGGGAGAGTTTGCTTACCACCAAGTACAACTTTATTCAAGCCGGAATGATGCCAGGGGATGGAGTGGTGGAGCCCCTTATCCCTGTGTCCAGGGGCTTGATATACCCAGACTGGATAACTCACCACCTGGGAAAATTTGGGGATGAGTGCCAGTTTTGTAAGAAGGACAAAAATTACTGCAAAACCAACGGGGAGCATGCTGGTGGTAAGATCTCTTTGCTCAGCTTTTCTTTTATGTGTCTTTCATTGAATTACTGGCATGAATGATCAACTCGTCTAGGGTGAGTAAGTCATGGTTGGAACTGTAGCTCGTACATAGTCTCTGCGCGTAGAATAATTAACTCGCAACTTGCTAACTCGCTCATAATATGACCAAGTTGCTCATGTCGTGTTTATACATAGAACTTTTGCTCGTATATAGAACTTTTGCTCGTATATAGAACTTTTGCTCGTATGTCGATTTAATACTTGTTCACTTTAATTTTGTTGCAGTTCTGACTCCTGAGCAAGAAGCTAACATGGTTCGCATCGTTGGGGTTTCTGATAAGAAGAAAGCGAGGAAAGACCATGGGAAAGCCAATGCTCGAGCTGATAGGCAAAGAGAGGCCGCTTTGAGGACCAGCTTGCTGTCGAAGGAGAACATCGGGATGGTGCCAATGGAAGGGGTAGAAGAGGAAGACCCTTTGCAAAGTGGTACCCGATGCAGCAGGTGCTTCTTGATGGAGGTGAAGCATCTTCTAAGTCGATTAGAGTAAGTCCGAGCTCCGACCCAATTCAAGATATTAACATGGAGACCTCTGGAGCCGAGGTAGCAGGATCTAGCCCTATGAATGTGGTAGAGATTGATGATGATGATGCTGCCGAGGAGGTCGATGATCAAGCTCTGAACACCAGGAAAAGGCTGAGGTCTGGAAAGGGCAAGGCCGTTTCTTCTAATCAAACACCTCCACCTCCTCCCCCCTCCTCTCATCTTGATCAAGAATCCGTTGTAGAGATGATGCAGAGGTTGAGTGACGTCCCTTCTCTCGAGGGAGTTAACTGCATGAGCCGCTCTTATCCAACTATGAACTTGGGTCAAGTCATTGTGAGGAGATCGTTGGATGTGAGCCTGCTAGCTCAATTTGCTGACAAGGGTATGACGCCTGAGGAGTTCTCAGCTCGATCTGGACTTGCTCATTGTGAGGTAACTCTTTACTTTCATTTTAATTTTAGTCGCTTATTCTTTTACTCGACCAACTGAAGTCTCGAGCTAACACTTCTTTGTTTTCTTTGGAATGCAGAATCTTACCATGATCGAGCAGGCCAAAAGCTCTTGGAGGGCCTCCATTGAAAGGGAGAGACAAGCCCTTCAGAACTATTCCAAAAGGCTAAAGAGCTTGCGGATACGAAGGAAGCGATTACAATGATTTGGACAACACTTATGAAGCCAACGAGATGGTGAAGACCAAAGCTACGCCGACCTTGAAGCATACGAGACCAAGCTTAAGGAGGTTGAGGCGGAGAAAGAGGTGAGAGGAAGGAGGCGGTGAAGACCCAAAAGGAGGCGGCAACGGTTTCCCAACTCTTGAAGGACAAGGACGAACTCATGGTCAAACCGCAAGAAGATCGTCGGCTTGAACGAGGGAAATGGCAAGAAGACCTCGAGGGAGCTGCTTGAGAAGGCTAGCTTGACATTCTTGCTAAGAACGCCACCGAAGTTGCGGTTGAAATGTTTAAAGAGGGGGACGAGTATTATAATGCCATCGTGTCTAAGGCCCAGGACTTTCTCGAGGTTGGCAAGAGGCATATGGCCGTCGAGCGGTGGATCCAACGGCGTGATTACCATCGAGCAGTTAGCTCGTTGGTTTTCTGAATCCCAGTATGATATGACGGCTAGAGGTGGCCACTCGCTCGTTCCCTACCTCGAAAATGATCTGGCCTTCATTGCTCAGGAGGATGAAGAGGACCACTGTGAGAAGTGGGAAGCTCCCCCTGTTATTGATAGAAACTTTGATGTAATCTTACAAGAGATGGAAGACGCTGCCACTATGGAAGAGGAGGTCGATCATCGGGTCTATACAGAGTCGGGTAAACCCTTGAGCCCTCAGCAACAAGATCCTATGAGAGAAGATCAAGCTACTACCGACGATCAGACCAATGCCGACCTGGCCTCTTAGATTATTTCAAGCAGCATTGTAATGAACAAGTTCCAAACAATTTTTGCCCTTTTTTTTTTTTTTTTTTTTTTTTTTTTTTGATCTAACATTATCTGAATGCCTTGGCCCAGTTTTTGGGAGGCATAGAAACAAGTTATCATATTTTAAGTCTTAGCCCGCTTTAGGGAGACTTGTTCATATTTAATCGTAGCCAACCTTTCTTGATTGCATGTTGTATGCTTGTTGGAGTAAGTGTCGAGCTAGATATAGATAGGGTAAATGAGTCAACTTGAGCCTAGAGGCGACCTAATCTTGTTGATTTAGTCGACCTCAGACTTGGTTAACTTTTTCCTGTGAACAAGATTGACCATGAGTCGAACCTGTTCTTATTATGGTAGCTGACCTAGGGTCGAGCTAAATCTAAAAGCGACCAAGGATCGAGTTTGTTAGAACGAAGTCGACTAAGAGTCGGACTTGTTAGATAAACAAAGGCGATTAAGAATCGAGCTTGTTAGAGCAGCCGACTAAGAGTCGAGCTCGTTAGAACGAAGTCGACTAAGAGTCGGACTTGTTTAAATAAACAAGGCGATTAAGAATCGAGCTTGTTAGAACGCAGCGCCGACTAAGAGTCGAGCTCGTTAGAACGAAGTCGACTAAGAGTCGGACTTGTTTAAATAAACAAAGGCGATTAAGAATCGAGCTTGTTAGAGCAGCCCGACTAAGAGTCGAGCTCGTTAGAACGAAGTCGACTAAGAGTCGGACTTGTTTAAATAAACAAAGGCCGATTAAGAATCGAGCTTGCTAAAACAAAGCCGACTAAGAGTCGAGCTTGTTGACGTTAATGTAACGTATGTTTGATCGAATAAAGCTGCGTTTTCATTGAAGTAGGAAACATGCTTACATCAACTTGAAACTAGGACTAACACAAGCTTGAACACGAAAACTAAAAGCTAGAAGTAGTATTTGATGAGATGAGTAGCATGCCAAGGGTGTTTCAACTCGTCACCTCGGGTGAGCTATCATGTAGGTTCCTTCCTTGATGACTCGAGTGACTACATAGGGACCTTCCCGGTTAGGAGATAGCTTGTTCTCTTGGGTCCTTCTACCCGTTGCTTCAATCTTTCTTAACACATAATCTCCAACCCGGAATGACCTTGCTTTGACCTTCTTATCGTGGTAACTCTTAGTTATTTGCTTGTAGTTGACCATTCGGAGGTAAGTTTGTTTCTCGCTTCTCGTCGATTAGATCCAGTCGATCAATCTGTTGTTATCATTTTGCTCCCGATTGAAGAAAGTCACTCTAGCGGTGGGGAATGCGAGGCTCGGCGGGTGCCGTGGCCTCGATCCATATGTGAGAGCGAAAGGGGTTTCCCAGTAGGCCCCAGAGTGGTTGTGCGAAGCGCCCCGAAGAGCAAGTGGGAGTTCGTCCAACCGGTTGTTGCGTCGACCTACGAGTCTGTCTTGAGTGCGATAGGACAAGTTTATTATTTGCTTGACTTGCCCATTTCCTTGAGGGTAGGCGACGGAAGATTGCCAATGCACGATTCCCACTCTGTTCATCTACCGAAAGCTACGGAGAATTGCGGTCAGTTGTACGATACTATGGCTCGAGGAAAACCAAATCGACACCAAATAAAATCATGAATGAAATTGATAGCATTTTCCTCTGTGATACGAGCTAATGGTTTAGCCTCAACCCATTTAGTGAAGTAATCTATAGCAACGATCACATACTTGCAATTTCCTCGGGCGGGAGAGAAGGGTCCAATCAAGTCGACACCCCACATGTCGAATGGCAGCCGCAATTACTGGAGTCTGCTCGGTTGTAGGCATATGAGGTAAGTTGGCAAACCTTTGGCATTGATCGCACTGTTGAACAAAATTATGAGTATCAGCTCTCATGTGTGGCCAGTAGTACCCCAAAGTGATTAATTTGTCAGCTAGAGTCCTGGCCCCCGGGTGTCCACCACAAATTCCACTATGCACTTCGTGTATTAGTAGGGCGACCTCTTGGGGATGGATACACTTTAGCAATGGTCGAGTGTAGGATCTTCTGAATAGCTCGCCTCCCTGAATCACATACCTCGGAGCTTTCTTTTTGATAGCTCGAGCCTTCTTCTCGTCATCTGGCAGCTCGCCACTTTCTAAATATGCCTTCATTTCCTCGATCCAACACTTCCCCTGAGTCCAATTTCTTGTGGGATCATCTATGCATTGAATTTTCACTCTTTCATAGGCTGGATTCTCGAGGAAGGAGATGGGCTCCTCATGCGGCTCATCTGAAGTAGCTAGTTTCGAGAGGAGGTCGGCCAGCTCGTTATCTTCTCTTCCAATCCTTTGAATCTCCCAGAATTCTAAGTCCTTTATCAGTTCTTTCACCAGTTCGCAGTATTTGATCAATGTGGCACTGAGCACCTCATACTCGCCTCTGACCTGGTTGACTATCAACTGCGAATCACAGTAAGCCATGATCTTAGTCGCTCCAAAACACTTGGCATACTCGATAGCTGCAATCAAGGCTTCATATTCAGCTTGGTTGTTGGAAGCGTCAAATTTGAACCTTAGCGATTCCTCGTAAACAGTCCCGGACTACGGCTCGACCAAGACAATTCCGGCTCCACCGACATTTTGGTTGCGGACCCGTACTGAATAGACCTTCCAACAATCGACGGGTAGAGTGATGGCGACTTGTGACTACGGCTCTTTCCCTTTGCCCTTTTCTTTTGGAGCTCGTTGCTCGTCATCTTCCTTGGTGAACGTAAGCTCGACCAAGAAGTCGACGAGCTTGAGCTTTCAACGCCTTTCGAGGTCGATACTCAATGTCAAATTCGGTGAGGGCAATTGACCAATTGAGTAGTCGACCCGAACTCTCCGGCTTGTGCGGTATTTTTCTTAAAGGAGCATTGGTAAGAACCACGATTGGATGAGCCGAGAAAATAAGCTCGTAACTTTCTTGAAGCTACGACTAGAGCATAAGCGACTTTCTCGGCGTTGTAATACCTGCTTTCCACATCGATAAAGCTTTGCGATATAGTACGCGAGGCTTACGAAGCCCTTCATCCTCTCTAATCAATACCGGCAAAGAATCGACTTGTCTCCTGCTGAGATAGATACACAAATAAAGTTTCACCGGTCGTCGGGCTTGAGCACGAGAGGTGGAGTAGCAAGATAATCCTTCAATTGTTGGAACGACGAATGACATTCGGTCGTCCATTCAAAGCTTTTCATCCCCCTCAACGCTTTGAAGAAGGGGAGAGATCTCTCTGTGATTTAGATATGAAGCGACCAAGAGTGCTACCCTTCCGTTAAGTCGTTGCATCTCTTTGACAGTGGTAGGAGCCTTCATGTCGACTAAAGCCTTTATCTTCTCCGGATTAGCTTCTATGCCTCTTTGAGATACCATGAATCCCAAGAACTTGCCGGCCGCTCCAAACACACATTTCTTGGGATTGAGCTTCATGTCGTTTGCTCGTAAATTGGCGAATGTCTCCTTTAGGTCGACTACGTGACTCCTGGTCTTGGTTTTAATGACCATGTCGTCAACGTAAGCCTCCATATTTCGACCAATTTGCGAGGCAAAGACTTTATTCACCATTCTACGATAAGTTGCACCCGCATTCTTCAAACCAAATGGCATCATATTGTAGCAGGTAGATGCCCCAGTGCTTGAAATCTTTGTTTTGACTATATCATCCTCGTGCATCTTAATGCGGTGGTAGCACGAGTAAGCGTCGAGGAAAGCGAGGTGGAGTGACCCGTGCAATAGAATCAACTAGCTTGTCGATCCTTGGAAGGGGATAACTGTCCTTTGGGCAAGCTAGATTAAGAGTAGTGAAGTCGACACACATCCGCCATTTGCCATTTGATTTCTTCACCATGACCACGTTGGCCAACCACGTTGTATGAGTGGCCTCTTTGATTATCCCTGCACTCAAAAGTTTTTGTACCTCAGTTTTTATAGCTTCCTCCTTGTCGCGAGCAAAGCTTCTCAATTTCTGGGGTCTAGGCTTAATGGTTGGGTTGACTTCGAGCCGATGAACAGCGACCTCCTCCTTGATTCCCCTCATGTCCTCTACTCTCCATGCGAAGACATCACTGCTTTCTTTGAGTAGCTTGATAATTTCTGCTCGCTCCTCAGCGATAAGCGCTTTCCAATTTGAATTTTTTGGTCGGGGTAGGAAGAGTTGGTAATGGTGACTCCGGCTCATCTACGACTTCTAACTCGGGTCCATCTACGAGCTGTAGTGTCTCCACTATGATTTCACGACCTTTTGCCTTTCTTCGGCTCCCAAATGCGGAGCTTCCTCTGCTATCATATCATCAAGCTTGTGCAACCTTGTTGGTAGGGGCCCCGAGTTATTGTCTATGCGGAGGCATAGGTCTCCTATGACGACTTGATCGACCATAACTACATACGAATCGACCTCGGTGGTGTTAGAGTGACGTGTCGACTCAAGCATGACCTCGTCATTTGAGCGATAGGTCGACTCTACCACGTCGGTGATCGTTGACGATCGGGTAGTTTTGGTGGCGGCGAGACGGCTTCAAGTAACCATCGGCGGTCTCAATCTCTAGTTCCCTTTTCTTTCTTTCTCTTAGAACATGATCCGAGATAAGCACGAGCCGTGCCTTGTACGCAACCCACTCCGGCGAGGTGTGGGGAACTTTACTCGGTGAGGAATTGATGCTACCATTCCAAGAGCGACGTCCGGGAATTCCAAGTATGGCGGCATAGTCACTATTTACATCAATTACGATAAATTGTACCTTCGAGACAATCTGAGGGAGTCTTTGGCCTAGGTCGACGTCGAGCACTATCGGCCTTTAGCATCAACTCGGTGGTTGGTGAAGCCCTCCAACCTGCCGTCATATCTCTCCATTGTTCATCATTAAGACCCATTTCCTTGAAAGTTTTGTAAAACAAAATATCCTTACGAGGCCCCGTGTCGACTAGAGTCCGCTCGTCGTACATCCATCAATGAGACACGGGATGACGAGAACTTGCTCCCTAGCCGCCATATTAGTTGCCAATTCGTGGGGGTAGAAGGCGATCGCCTCATCTCTTACTTCTCTCCTTGGAGGCACGTGGGGCCTTATTGAGTGGAATATCTTATGCTTGATGGTGTGTTGCTCGCTTGTTCGATGATGACCCCGAGTTCGGTCTAGGTTGCCTAGGTCCTTGTTGCCCACTGGTTGCTCACCTCCCCGGCGAGGTCTCTTCACATAAGCTTCGAGTCTCCACTGGTCGACCATTCTCCGGATGATACGCTTTAATCCCAAGCAATCCTCGTGAGATGACCGGTGTCTTTGTGGTAGTCGCAGTACTTGCCGTTGTCCCTCCTAAACTTGTTGCCTGGATTCATTGGAATTTGGAGGAGCCGGTTCAACGGCATTCAAAATCTCCGTTCGACTCACCGTGAGGAGTGAAAGCTTCGGGCACCTTCTCTGTCGCCCTAGTTACATTCTTTCCATTTTTATTGTTCCCCCATTCTTGTTGGAGTCTTTTTTATCGTCGGCGACTTCAACCTTGGGGCTCTTACCATTCTTCTTTTCTTTCCTTTCCTCGAAGAGCGACGTTATACACCTTTTCAAACAACTCCTGTCGAGTTGTGACCGTTCGGGCTTGTGAGCTCGTAGTCCATGTCTTACGAGGAAATACCACTTGGAAGCAATTTATTACCTCTCTGTCTCGTGAGGTCTTCCTCTATCTTATCAACCATCTCTTTGAACTTGGTGAAATAGCTCATCGAGCTTTCATTCTTACCTGCACCAAGTTATTCGGATCGGTGACGGTTATCTTCCGAGCTCCTGCATCGAGAAGCGGTCTAAGAATTTTGTTACGAAGCATGCCCAAGTGGTGATACTACCCGGCGACCAAACCATTGAACCAAGTTAAGGCTGCCGCCGGTAAGTGTGCTTAGGAGAGCTTTGCACATGTTGTCGTCCTCATTGGCGACAAAACACATAGTGGCTTCCCGGATGTGATATGTGGCTCCTGGCATTTGTCGACCCAGTACTTCTCCGAAGAGGCAACCCGAAAGTAGGAGGAGGTCGACTATCTCGATTTCTTTGGAAAAAGGTCGAAGAGCAAAGTCAATTCGTTCAACCTTTCCGTCTCTTTTTCTTCTCCTCTTCCCATTGTTCGAATTTCTTCTTCATCAATAGCCATTCTCTAGCATCGGGTCTTTCATCTCACGGAGGAGCGGCATTGGACCTCGGCCCTCACTTAGGGAGTCGCCCGCCTACTCCTTCGGTCCACTGTGAGAATTGGTCCTTTCGATCTTATTGGAGATCTATGTGCATTACTTCTTTGAGGCGACTGCGCCTCTCGGCGAGGACGGCGACTGTGCTGTTATCTCCATGTGGCGACTGCGCCTTTCCCTCTCACGGGCGACCTACGCCCATTCCTGTCTCTTTGAGACCACGATCTCTGTGTTCTTCTTTGGGAAACATGTCCGATTCTATTGGGTTAACATTAGCGAGTCCTCAAATCGAGATTGAGCCTCCTGCTCTGTTTCGTTGAGGCTAGCCCTTAAATCGTTACTCGGCACATGAACTATAGTAGGAGCTCGACGTACTATTCTGTCCTCGCCGTTCGTCCCACACCTTCGTTTGGCCTAGCACTCCCGGCTGCTTGCTGTTGGAGACTTGGGAGGAGCAATCCTTTACGAACGTACGTCGGCTGCTCTGCCTCCTCCATGGCTATCAAGTCGGCCAAAATTTGAGCTCGCTCTAACATCATTTCCTTCTTGCTCATGGGGTTGGTGGAGGGACACGCCTGTTTCCAACATTCGCCCGAGCATTTGGACGCTTTGGAGGAGGTGGAACTTCTTGCCCATCCATATGTCTTTTCCCTCTCCTCGTGTCGGGCAATCCCTGCCGTCAACGACACTAGTAGAGCGTGTGGCTCGCCATGAGGACGATTTGGTGGGGGAGGAGGCAAGTTCAAGTTTTCGGCATTGACATTGAGATTTCCTGCGTTTGTATTGGGGTTGTTGTTCACCTCAATGAATTCTTCAGAAGCATCTTCAACATGCCCGTCTGGTGTTACCATGGTTGTAGGTTGACGAACTTTTCGAGGTCAAGCTTAAGCACGTTTCCCGGCAATGGAACCAAGCGTCTTGCCGGGAAATGTGCTTATCAATCTTCCTCCACGTGGCGGGGCGATCACTGGCTCCTTGACACAGCAGAACCCACGACTAGCCGGATGTGTCTCGGCGAAGACGCTCGGGCGTGAGTAAGATTACCGTTGTTTATAGCTCAAAATGTATAGAATAATGAATTCTGATAACAAAATGGCAGTTACCTTTCACCGTTTGGTAGTGATGAAGTATTTATAGGCAAGAGTGATGTATTTTGGGGAGGCGACATGTCCTCCGAGATTATAGCGGCAGTTACTTGGACGTGGGAACATGTCTATAACGGTCCCTGATTTATAGGGATGTAGTTGTGAGCATTGATTAACCAAATAAGCCGGCAAGTGTCAGGTCGTCACTTGCTGAGTTAGGTCGAGGTCGCCACTCGTGGAATGGTCGACACTTGTCGGGTAGAGCATGGTTCGTACCCGAATTGTAGCATGGATCATGAGGTCGGACTAAGTTAGGTCGGGACCTGTAAGTCGGACCATGGGCTTAGTCGACTGATGGGTGAGATGGGCCGTGGGCCTTGTTCTGATTGGATCAGTCTCATTGAGAATGTGGGTGCCAATGTTATCTGTGATTGGGCTTTACTCGTTTGGCTCAACTCGACACTTTTGGTATGTTCACTCACTATTTTATTTTCTAAGTATTTTAAGGCCTAAACTCAATGTTTTAAGGTCTAAACTCGATATTTTTAAGGATGAAAGTAGTCTTTTTATAACTTATGGAGAAACAGGTTTCCCCTAAAACTTACTCATAAATGAGACCAAGGTCCTTAAATTATAACAACTCCCTCGCATTCTCATAACAAAAATACTATACTTTTCTTTTTGTTCCGTATAAAACTGAATATCACATTTCCGTATAAGAAATTAGTTACATAGTGTAAATTTATCGTGATATAAACAATATACAAACTTACAATAGACATAATAGTAATTTTAAATATATTACTTTCTCCGTTAAAAAATAAATGTTCGTATTTTCCTTCTTTATGTATATATATTTAGTATTTAATATTATTAGTTATTATCAAGAATGAAGTGTACAACAAGTTGCCTCATACATGCGAAACATCTGCCTGCCTTAGGTTGTACTAATGATATAAAAGTTTCTATAGTGCATTAAAATAGAAACACAATGAAAAGTAGATTGTAAAGTAGTAATAAAATGCGTTTGCATCATCTCCTGTGTAGTGCATGTTTCACACAAGAATGTTGTAGAGCACCTCATGGCCTTTAATTTGTCACCAAATAACGTCTTATAACCTTCATTATTCTTATGTAAATTAAATTAAATTAAATTAAATTAAATTAAATTAAATTAAACTAAACTAAATCTTGTGCTTTTTTATTTTAACTAGAATGGTACTTAAAATGTCTTAATTGGTTAGCCACCAAAGTATTAATTGGTAGATCATAATGTACTTGAACTAATAATAATATACTACACAATATTATGTTGGGCACAGGGCCGGCTCGGACATAAAACACTACGTTCCTTTGCACAGGTATCTATGCCAAATTGCAATTTAGAGTCTGAAGTCGAGAGGGTGTTCTCCAAATAGGACCCCATATTCTCATTTTGTACAGAGCCTCTGTACTTATTGAGACGGACCTGATCGAGCATGCAAGTTATCATAAAATATCGATATCATCTCAAAATCAACCGACTAAAACTCTAAAATTCTTTTTTTAACATTTTGGATTGTTAAGGTCAGCATACATACTCGTTTCAAATAATAATCTCATTTTCCTATTTGAACGCCCTAAAATATTAGTCATATATACTTCGAAAAATGACAATAATATTAATGTAATATCATCAACCAACAAACAAGTAAAACTGTTGAATTTTTGTACTCGAATTGGTGAACCATAATTAATAATAATAATACACTATTATTATTACTTAAGCAAACTTACACAAGAACAATGTACAAGTTCTTAATGCACACACTAATAATAGACTCCCACACTAGATAATAGCTCACAAGGAGAAGTCCCCCACACACTCATGACTGGACTCTTTATTCTTACTACACAATTTGGGAAAAATCCAAAACACTTATTTATAGGTAGCCTAGATCGATTAAGGGAGCTTCACAACTTCTCCGGAATGTTCCCTGCAAGTCGGCTCCCAAGAATCGTCCAGAACAATGGTAAGCTTGGAAACATCTTCAACCTTCTTCAATGGTGAATTTATGGATTTCTAGAGAATAGGTGTTGATTCTCAGCACTCCCCCTCAACACCGACTCTTTCTTCTTGAACTTCACCAATGGTTTTCTTTGAAGAGCTTCCGTCTCGAGTTGTTCTTCCATGTCACAATATGACTCTTTATGTGACTCGTTAACAGCTCCACCATAAAGAACAACTATCTCGTTGTCACGTTGCCTTGGCCAAATGACTTCCTTGACTTTGCATCTCGTCTTTGTACTTTTTGGCATCTTGAACGATCTTAAGCTCAACGCTTCAAGACTTGATGAGAGCTTTAGTGTCTCAGATATACCTTTCTTAAGTGTCGAGTCTTCTTGATATTGCTCCCCCTTAATCTCTGACTTCTCCTTATCCAATAGCTTTGGAGTATCCAAATTCATGTTGGTCAGTTCAAGTGACTTTTCATTCGAACCAACTTCAACCATGCTAGTTAATGATTTTGAAGTGTCGTTATTGTCTAGAATGTCCTTACATCCAACGTCGATCTTGGCAGCTACATCTTCAAACCATCGACCTTCGTCGAAGTCCATCTCTTCTTTGCTTTCCACGTTGTCATCAATCCAACATTCTTCGGTAGTAACTAGATGAGCGTGGTCCTCAAACCATTCTTCCTCTTCGGGGTCGTCTTTATGAATCCTTATATCTGCGAAGGATGCTTCCATGTCCCACTCTTCCTCGCTATCATAAGGGGTCTTGATTGGTAACTGCATTTCCTTCGACAACCTTTTTCCTGAATGGACAATCATTTAGGAAATGCCCCTTGCGACCACAGTTGTAACATTCGTTGTTTCGTCTCCAGTCGTATAGTCGAGAGTTATCTTCATTTCTCGTCCTAGCTCCCCCTACATAAGAGCATCCTTTGTACCTCGGACCTTCATTCTCATCTTGGATCTCATCTTTCTTTTTCCATCTCGCAACAACACGTATTTGTTGCCTTCTGCGACCTCGGTGGCTAAAGAGTGCTTCCTCTTAATCCATTGATTTTAGCGTTGAAGGCCTAGATGTATGTTTGTCTAGCGTTTCTTGGCTGGCCAGAAAACTCTCTAACTCTAAAAGAGATGGTTGTGTGGCCCAACCATGAATCGCCGTAACTAACCCCTTAAACTCAGGTCTCAACTCGTGGATGATTATCCTTTTCATCATTTGCTCATTAATCTTTGAGTCTAGATCTAACTTCAAGATCTCATGACATAAAGATTTAACTTTATGAAAATATTGACTTACTGTTGGATTCTGCTGCGTAGTCGACATTAGCTCATTCTCGAGCATCTGGAGACGAGCCTCATTGGTCCTTGAAAATAACGTCGCATATGTATCCCATATCTCTTTTGGAGTTTTTGCATCCTCGACTTGCTCCAAAAGTTCATCATCGACGCTAATCTTTAGCTCGTACATAGCCTTCCCGGCTTTCGCTTTCCATTTTCAGAATGTTTGAGTGTCCTCCTTTTTCGGTGGCATGGTCTCATTACCACCCACGAAACTCTTGTCCTTGTAAGTACGACTGCATACACGTTCGCCAATACTTATAATTGCCATTGTTGAGTCTCCTGACTCCACCAAATGCGCTTGCCGGATCTATCATCGTGACTTGGTACTGTCTCCGTGCACGTCACCAAGAAAGCCTGGTCTCCCACCACGAACTTCACAGTCTCCTACTGTGAACCTGCAACGATCCCGAACAACGCCCCACAATCCCGGGTCGTACCGCTCTGGTACCACTTGTTGAATTTCCATACTCGAATTGGCGAGCCACAATTAATAATAATAATACACTATTATTATTATTACTTAAGCAAACTTACACAAGGACAATGTACAAGTTCTTAATGCACACACTACTAATAGATTCCCACACTAGATGATAGCTCACAAGGAGAAGTCTCTCATACTCACGGCTGGACTCTTTATTCTAACTACACAATTTGGGAAAAATTCAAAACCCTTATTTATAGGCAGCCTATATAGGTTGTTGTGAAATTGGTGCTCCCCCGTTGCAATCAAGACAAAGAAATCAACACACCCACACGTACAAGAAAGAAACAATCACACACAAGAACACAAGAGTTGTTTACCCGGTTCATTCACCAACTCGTGAACTACGTCCGGGGGCAATTGCCAAGCCAATATGTTATTAGTCTCTCTAATATGTTGCTACAATGTGTTCTAGGCCGAAATTATGCTTATATAGTTACAAGGAAACCCTAAATCTAATTTAAGAAGAGTTGCAATCAAATAAGGAAACAAATCAAGCCCAGAAACTCGGCCAGCAATGAGGCGCCCGCCCCAAGCCCGCCATGCGCCCGCCTCGGCCCTCCCCATGCGGCCGCCTGGCGTTGTCCCAAGCCACGCATAGACTTCTCCACTGCTTTGAACTCCTTTTGATCTCAACAAACTCCTCCGACTTAGTCCCCTTTTTCCTTGTAGTTTAGGACTCCTAAACCAACAATCTCCCACCGGAGACTAAACTAACAAACATAGAATCACCCATCAACTCCCACCACGGAGTAATGACCTTCGAACACATTTCCCCCTCATCCATATTGGCTTGACACTACCTCACCTCTCCTCAAATACTAAGGCGAGTTGAAACCAAGCGACGTTTCAACCTCCCCGTGTTAGATCGTTCTTGCCTCCCCAAATCAGCTTCTACCTTGATTTCTCCCCGCAAGTCTAACTTCGCCTTCTCCCTCCAGACCCACCTTCCTAGCAATGCCTCCCCTTGAAACTTGGACACACCTTGTTTCTTGCATCGACTGTTCTTGGTCTGAATCCGCTCTCTGTTAGGGCCCTTGGACTTCCACACCACGTTGATCAACTTTGAGTCCTCCCCAACATACCGTTTCTTGATGTCTCCCCTTTTTACACCAACAGGCCGGTTCTTAAGCCTCTTGCTCCCACCGGAACGAACATCGATATTGTAGGTAGAATACAACATCTTCCCCTTAACCCCATGAGCCAACACCTTAGCCCCTTTTGTGACTTCCCAAGACCCACCAATGAAAGAAACACCATACCCTTCACTGTCGAGTTGTCCCACAGAAATCACTCTCCTCCTCAAATCCGGAACATGCATCACGTCGTGTAGTTGTAAAGCAGCCCCGTTAGGTGTCTTCATCATTACATCCCCCTTACCTTTGATCTTCAATGGTTGACCATCACCAAGATAGAGAACCCCAAAATCTCCGGTTTTGTAACGCTTCATTGATTCTGCATCCCCACTAGCATGACAAGAAGCTCCAGAATCCAACACCCAATCTTCACCCGACTGCTCCTCCCCTAGGATTAATACATCACCACCATCATCCACCACGTGCGCACCACCACTTTTTCCCGGACAATCATAACTGATGTGCCCCAATTCACCACAATTGTAGCACTTGACCTTTTTCCCCTTAGGTCCACCCCTTTTTCTCTCCACCCTAAGTGCAGCCCCATCTACGGATGATTCTCCCCTTTTCTCCTTCCTTCGCAACTCCTCTTGAAGGACGAGATCTCTAACCTCCGTATACACCAATGCCGTTTTCGACGTACTAATCGTTGTGACAAGAACCTCCCAACTATCGTGCAACGATTTTAGAAGAAAAAGCTAGCACTTCATCGGACAAAGTAATATCAACACTTTTCAATTGGTCCACCATACCTTTGAAATTGCCGATATGACTTGCCGCCGCCGCCCCTCTGACATCTTCGCATTCGCAAACCTCTTTATCAAATGCACCTTATTGATATTCGACGGCTTCTCATACATGTCCGACAGCGTTTGTAGCAACTCCACCGTTGTCTTGGCCTCCATAGCGTTCCGTGCAACGTCGTCGGTTAGGGCACTCCTTACCGCTCCTAACGCCTTTCGATCCAACGTCTCCCAATCTCCTTGTGACATGTCTTCGGGCTTCTCCTTCAAGGGCTTATGAAGATCCTTACAATAAAGGTAGTCTTCAATCCTTGTCTTCCAAAACGTGAAATTCACACCGCTGAATTTCTCGATATGGTTCTTCATCTTGACTGCTTCACCAAAATCCCCAAGAACGCGATTCAAAATTAATCAACTAATGAAAGAATTTTGAATCCTCCGAACCAAAGCTCTGATACCAGTTGTTGTGAAATTGGTGCTCCCCCGTTGCAATCAAGACAAAGAAATCAACACACCCACACGTACAAGAAAGAAACAATCACACACAAGAACACAAGAGTTGTTTACCCGGTTCATTCACCAACTCGTGAACTACGTCCGGGGGCAATTGCCAAGCCAATATGTTATTAGTCTCTCTAATATGTTGCTACAATGTGTTCTAGGCCGAAATTATGCTTATATAGTTACAAGGAAACCCTAAATCTAATTTAAGAAGAGTTGCAATCAAATAAGGAAACAAATCAAGCCCAGAAACTCGGCCAGCAATGAGGCGCCCGCCCCAAGCCCGCCATGCGCCCGCCTCGGCCCTCCCCATGCGGCCGCCTGGCGTTGTCCCAAGCCACGCATAGACTTCTCCACTGCTTTGAACTCCTTTTGATCTCAACAAACTCCTCCGACTTAGTCCCCTTTTTCCTTGTAGTTTAGGACTCCTAAACCAACATAGGTCGGTTAAGGGAGCTTCCCAACTTCTTCGAAATATTCCCTGCAAGTCGGCTCTTAAGAATTGTCCAGAATAATGGTAAGCTTCCCAATTCTTTAATTTTGGAAACATCTTCAACCTTCTTCAATGGTGAATTTATGAAGCTTTCTAGAAAGTAGGCGTTGATTCTCAACAAAAACATGATTCTTAAATATGCATGCAATGTGTACAATGAAGGATGGAGTATAAAGTGTATATAAACCATAATTAATTTATCTTTTCAATTTTTATAATATTGTCATGCAACTCATAAGTTATCATGAGGTCAATCCGGTAATTTGACTAGCTTATGAGCTTAATAAATTAGTATATTTTAACATAAATAATTTAAGCTCTCTAAACTAATTTAAGTTTTCAAATGTGACTAACTAAAATAAAAATAAAAATCTCGCTATATATAATCCCATTTCTATTTCCACATTCATTCCCTTTTCCCCTTTCTCTCCCACGTCCTTCTCGACAACAAAATCATTTAACACATTAATTCTTCTACCCAAAATGGCCTTCCCAAAATCCCTTTACCTCTTCTTGGCTCTTTTCTTAGCTACATTTTGTTCAGCCTTTGCTCATACTATCGAGGTTGGTGGCGGCCATGGCTGGACTCTAACCCCTCGCGAAGACTACAATGTTTGGGCTACACGAATGAGATTCTCCGTCAATGACACTCTTCGTAAGCTTAATTCATTTTCCGTCCCATTTTATTATGTCGCATTTTAATGAACTTGATATTAATTAAATGTTGCAGATTTTAAGTACAATAAGGCGACTGATTCAGTGCTGGTGGTGAGCAAAGATGATTATGACAATTGTAATACAAACAATCCGGTGATGAAAATGGTAGGCGGCGATTCAAACTACACGTTTGACAGATCAGGTCCTTTCTACTTCATTACCGGAAACAAGGCAAACTGTGATCAGGGACAAAAGTTTCACTTAGTTGTTTTGACTGCTAGAAACAATCAATCTCCGGCCAATTCCATTGTTGTTTCGCCTTCAGTGAGACCGGAATCTATGGCTGCCTCAACTGTTTTGTTAATGTTTATGATGATAATAAGTTTGGCTTTCTTTGGCTTTGTTGGTTCAGTCTAGGGGAAAAAAGTTGTGTTTTTTCTTTGGTTTTTGAATTAGTTATGGGGTTTTTTGTTTTCTTGATAATTGATTGGTTCAGAGTTGTAATTTTTAAGTTTCATTGGATTGTTTTGGACAATATAATGTCTTGTTAATTATGCTTGTTAAAGGCAGGTGAGGTTTATAAATTAATAAAATTATCATTAAGCTATATATGTTCCTTGTCGTGCATTTTATTTAATTTTAAGTTTTCCTGGTATTGTATTCACTGAGGTCATGTCTTATCGAGCGTTTTTGTTAAAACGGAGATAAAAAAAACTCAGTTTTTTTTTTTTATTAAGCGTGTTAGTCAAGAGTTTTAGACGATTGAATTTTAAAAAGTTGGGGACATTTTGGTCGCTCAAAATTATAGCGTCCAAAAATAAGTTCCGTTTTAAAAACTCTCCGTTTATAAAACTGTGCACCAGACGAGCCCTAAATTAGATTGATTTTGTTACGTTGCAGAGAAAAATAAGAGATTAATTTAATTTAATATTAACCAAAAAAATTATAAATTTCGGCTGGGTGGAATATATATACTCCATATATTCTGAAAAAAAAATATATTAATCTATATTTCCAATTTCTAAAGAAGACTGCTAATAAAATGATGAGAATGATATATAGAAAATGAAATAATAAGGAAAAGTTGAAGGACTGCATGGCTGTTGTTGCAAGTGTGCTTCACTGTTTTCATCATTTCATTTGTTGTGCATGTTTCACAAAAAATGAAAGTTGAAGGACTGCATGGCTGTTGTGGCCATACATCATATGATTGCATTTACGCCAACTTATTTTTAAAATGCAAATTATTTACTATTCAATAAGTTTTCTCCTTTTTTTTTTTTTAGAAATGCATCTATCTTTTTAGAACAAATTAAATACCGCGTTATTGTATCATTTACTCTCACGGCCACACTATATTGACTTAGGAATTTCGAACTGCTCTGCCGTCGGCGACAATAGACAGCCATGCTATATTGATTTAGGAATTTCGAACTGCTCCACCAGCGGCGCTTGCTGCAGCGATAGCTTCGTCTTACGACCCATATGTTGCCACCTCATTAATTATTGTGTTTGACGAGCGAGATGTGTTCGAGATCGGAGGCACCACAAATTTTTGAAGCAAAGCCACACAAATAACGAGCTCTACTACGTGACTGAATGGAGACCATATATTGAAGGGTTGAAATCAATTTGGCTTTAGTAAACTCCATTGATTTAGTATTCCATTTTTATTTTAATGTGGTTTATTATTGTGTTTCGGATTGGATTTTAACTTTAAATTGTTGTTTTCTTGCTCGCTTTTTATTACAAACTCTAGAATTTAAGAGAGAGAAAAGTAAGGAAAAAAAAAACTAAATAATGATAACCAATTTTTGAATCCTAGAAGAAAACATGTCTGATATTGTTATAATTATCATATTACATATCACTTAAATAAATAAGTTTTGCCCAGCTAAAAAGTAAATTCATGTGATAATAATGAAAATATATAATGTTTAATCCTATTTATAAATCCTAAGTAAAGATAATTATGTAGAATATAATTCCTATTTATATTATTTAAAGCTAATTTTGTAGAATAAATAATCCAGTTATTCCCTTTCCCCTGCCTTGTGCCCATTTTTTGGTTCTTTCAGATTTTGACAAATGGACCCCTGAAGTTCTGAACTTTCCTCATCTTTGGAGGATTTTTAATTTTAGGCCCCGAACTTCAACTTAAATTCTACCTGAACCGTTACTACCTCCGTTTATTTTTTTTTTTTTTTTTTGAACCAAGTTAACTAAGTTTGTTTTTAATTAAAAAAACCAACAAAGTTTATTTTAATTTCAAATTCCGATAACTTTACACATAAATATGCATATTAACTACTCCTTTCGTTCCGGTTTAATCGTTTCGGCCCGGTTTAATGTTATTAGTTTGACTTGACACATGGATTAAGAAAATATAAATGTTGTGGTACGAAAAGTAAAGTAAGAGAGAAAGTGGATAATGGGTTTTTGTTGTGAGAATGATAAGTGAGTCTCATTGTCCATTTTAGGTAATAAAGCAACTAAAAACCTTAAACTGAGACAGACTAAAAAGGAAAATAAGAACCTTAATTAAATTGGGACTGGGACGGAGGGAGTATTATTTTTATGATAATTAAAAAAAAAATCTTTGAAGATGAAGCCTAGATGGTGGAGTAAAAGACATAGGTGGTGGTGAGTATAATTCATGCATGCTCATTGCCCAGATGCCCTTTTGAAAAAGGAAACCTCTTTGGAGACACACACACAGGGACTCCACCAAGCTGCACATCTATGCAACTAAAGAAGATCTAACCAGGTGCTGCTGGATCTTAATCGCAAACTCTATCTATATATATGACCTAGCTATCCAAGCCATTTTCATCTCCTACCACCTTCATTGCTTCATCATATTCGCCTTAATTCTCCGTCTCTCGTCTCCTTTTCAGTTTTCCTCAGCAATCAGGTAGCTCATCCTAATTAAACAAAATGGCCGTCTTTACCAAATGGCTCTGCCCTTTCTTGGCAATATTCGTAGCCACAATTTGTTCAGCCAATGCTTATTTTGATATCAACGTTGGTGGCAGTAAAGGCTGGACCGTTAACCCTACTGAAGACCACGACCTTTGGGCTGCACGCATGAGATTCTCCATTAACGACACTCTCCGTACCTAACCTCTACCTTCATATTGACCTCCTTTTAAATTTCTTCTAAATAATTGAATTTGATTATTTACAATTAATATTATTATTATTATTGCAGATTTCATTTACAACAAGGCAACTGATTCAGTGTTGGTGGTGACTAGAGTTGATTATGATAAGTGTAACACAAAAAAACCGATTACCAGACTGGAAGAAAGAGATGGAGATGCAAGATTCAAACTTGACCGATCTGGTCCTTTTTACTTTATTACTGGAAATAAATCAAACTGCGACGAGGGTCTAAAGATGCACTTAATTGTTTTGGCCATTAGAAATATTAAAATTAAGGCGCCGTCGCAGCCACCTTCATCATCACCAACACTCATTTCTCCGGCAACCGGAGTTGCAGGTGTCTCCCTTACTAATGTCGCCGCTCCACCCCCGTTAGCTCAGGCATCAGCGGGAGCAGCCTCAACAGTTTCATTTTTGATGAAAATTATAAGCTTGGCATTGTTTTTTCAGATTAATTAATTAATTAATTAGGAGGAAATTAAGGATATGGATGGGTTCTGTTATTGTGTTGGTGGTTTTTGATTGTTTGGTCTGGCTCTTTTTGTGATTTTGAAATTCATTTGTATTGGTTTGGACACATTAATTTTACATTTTCGTTGTTTATGGTTGTTACTATATTAAATTGATGGTTAATTAATGTACAATACTCCCTCCGTCCCGGACCTATGTGCTCGGTTTGACTTTTCACGTAAATTAAGGAGAGAGTATTATATTGAAAGTGTTGTGAGTGTGAAATAAAATAGGAGAGAGAATGAGTGGAGGGAATAGTAAATTATAATGGTGTTGTGAGTATTAAAATAATGTAGGAGAGAGAATGAGTGGAGGGAATAGTAAAGATTCCTTTCCATTTTAGGAAATGTACACGTAGGTTTGGGACGCCCAAAATAAAAAGTGTGCACGTAGGTATGGGACGGAGGGAGTAGATCATTGCTACCTTCCTTCCTTCCCAAAAGGTACTCCTCTACTGTACCTTCCTCCCTATAGAACCGAATAAATTAATTCCTTTCTCCCTAAATAAAGTTCTAGATATCATAAAATCGTCAGAAGAGTGGCTTTTAGTCAACGATTAACTTTGACGGCATTAATGCAAATTTAATCATCTTATTGAAATTCTAAAAATTGTTATTCATAAACCATTTAATGATTTATCAATAACAATTTTTAGAATTTCAATATAATTATTAGATTTGCATTAATGTTTGAGTCAAAGTTAACTGCTGTTGACCAAAATTGCCCTTTCGGGCGGGACGGAGGGAGTATTGTTTATGGTTGTTACTATAATAAATAGCATTTTTTAAAATGTTCTCACCGAACTTTTTTTTTTCAAAATGTTCTCCCTAAACTTTCACAAATTTCAAAATGTGCTCACTCCATTAACAAATTCACTAAAATCTTAAAAATAATTAGCCGCGTGACTTGACGTTACTAATGTTTGTTAAGTTTTCAACCAATATGTTAATGTTATTGACATGTACGATGAATAATACAAATTAATTAATGTAACTTATCACATAGTTCATAGAAATATTACAAATTAATTTCCTCAATAAATCATTTACCTTAGATCGTATTTATCGAAATTAGTCATTTGAGGTCAAGTGGCTAAATTTTGTTTGATTTTTAGCAAATTTGTAGATGTAGAGAACACATTTTGAAAAAAATAGTTAAGTGAGAACATTTTGAAAAAGGCTAAAACTCAGTGATGAAAATATGATTTTTGCCATATAAAAATAGTAATATTTTGATTTTGATGCCCAATATAAATGGACTTAGTTAAAACAAAAAGAAGAAAAATATTTATCATGGTCAAAAGTACTGATAAACAAAAAAAAGTGATAAACATCTTTCAAAAAAAAAAAGTGATAAACAAAAAAAAAATAAAAAAATCCACAACTCAAAATACAATACATATTGAGAGTTCTTTTTTTTTCAAAATATTTGACACTTTGTTATTCTCTCCGTCCCAGAATTCGTCCCAAAATGAATATTCAAAAAAAAATGTCCTTGATACTTGTGTACCAATTATAATCTTATTTGTGATTGTGTAGCATCCATTGTACAAGCATATAATAACCAAGATGATTAAATTAGTTTAAGGGTACTTAATTTTTTAAAAATAAATTAATTATATTTTTAATAAGTGTAAAAAAGATTTAAAACATGTACTATACTATTTTGAAACTTTGAAACGGCTTGAGCACTATTAAAAATATGTACTTATGTAGTTTGGTAGTAGCCGTTAAGTCTGCTGGTGTTTGCCGCGTGTTAGTGAACAACAAATGCCCAACAAACCTTCACGTTTATTTCATTCTCTTAATTCCAACGTTAACTTCTTCACTCACCTATTTATAACCCCCCAAATCAATCCCTAATTCCCATCTCCAACCTTCTTTCTTACCCACTCCTCTCCTTTCCGGCCAATTTTCCGGCAGCCTGCCCAAGTCCATCTTCATCAACACACTAGCTAATTATTCATATATCAACTCATCCAAGCATGGCCTTATTCTCCAAATCACTCTGCCTTTTCTTGGCTCTGTTTATGGCCATACTCTCTTCTTCCCATTCTTTTACCCTTGAGGTTGGCGGCTCCAATGGATGGATTTTAAACCCTACTGAAACCTACTCTGCTTGGTCCCATCGTTTAAGATTCTCCGTTAATGATACCCTCCGTAAGTAACCAATCCATCAATTTTTTTATAATACTCTTTGATTTTCTTTTTTATTTGAATTTCTGAGTTGAATTGAATTATTATTGTTTGCAGATTTCAAGTACAACCCTGCAACTGATTCCGTGTTAGTGGTGAGCAAAGACGATTATGACAACTGCAACTCAAACAATCCGATTACGAAGCTGGACGGCAACGGAGATTCAAGCTTCACCTTTGACCGATCAGGTCCTATCTTCTTTATCACCGGAAACAAGTCAAACTGTGATCAGGGTCAAAAGATACACATGGTTGTTTTGGCTATTAGAAACAATCAGAAGCCACCTTCAGCTAAATCCCCTGCTTCTCCGGCTCCTGGAGTTGCTGCCATATCCCCTGCACCGGGGACTACGACAACTAATCCAACCGATGCCAGTGCACCGGCTGCATATGCTCCTGCAGCTCGGTCGTCAGCAAGAGCAACATTTAATGCAGACTCAACTGTTCCATTTGCTATCATGATAATTAGTTTGGCTTTTGCTTGGGTTGTTTGTTAGTCATGAGTTCAGTTTAGGAAGAAAAAGGAAATAATTTCTTTTATTTGTATTAATTGATTGGGAGTTTGAATAGTTTTAGGAGTTTTTTTGTTTTTGGAATGTTGTGGAGATTGAAATGCGATGAGCGTTTCATTGTTGTAGTTGTATGTTTGTTAGAGGCGGGGAGTTGAGGTTTAATTAATAAAAAAGTTGATTTAGCTATGTTGTTCTTTGTCATGCATTTCAATTCATTTAACTTGGGCAAAAGCTACTCCTTAGCTGCGATCGATCCACTGCAGATCGATCAATCGTAATTTTGGTTATGTTATGGGTCACTTTTTAAGGAATTGGTTACAAAAAGTGTTCAGCAGGGATTTATTTTAGCTCAAAAGAGCCTTTCCGACCTACATTGCTACCAATCGCTCATAACAATCGTTACGAGTCCCATGGCATCTAGGCAATTTGGGGCAATGTGAATAACCAAAATGCAGCAATGCTGGGGTGTTTCATGCTGTGAATAACACGCTGAAATAACAGCATCCAGAAAATGAATGAACATTGATGAGCCCGGATCTACTGGACCGGGCCCGCGCTCGGTCTTGTCCAAGGAACCAGTGACGTGGCAGTTCCTAGACCGCTGAAGGGAAGACCGCGGACAAATAGGCCCTTGTGGTCAAGACCGTGTCCCTCCTCGCATCGTCCCCCTCGAGCACCATTGGGACCCTGCTCGCTGGATCCGTGCCCGCATGAAGTCATGCCCGCATCAACCGTGCTCGCGTCTTATATCTTTGACCGCGGGCACAACGTTGACCGCGGGCACATGCTGCTTCCCGGTTAATGTCAAGCCTTACTGAGCAAGTTAGCTTACCGGCTCGACAGCCACTTGCCGGCTCCCCATCACGCATTCAATGCGGCTCACCCGGCGCCTACTATTCCATTTAATGCAATAAGCCGGCTACACGGCTCATGTCCCTTTCACCATGTCACTTGGGACAGCCAATGTTCCCTCCCCGACAGACCAATTAGGCTGCGGACACGTGTAGCCGGTCAAATACCAAAGTGCCCCCTAGGGTCGATCTCATTGCTTACCTCAACAAGCATCATGGCATTGCCTATAAATAGAAGGCCTTTACCCCT
Source organism: Adenophora triphylla var. japonica (assembly GCA_022495995.1). Taxonomy (NCBI): domain Eukaryota; kingdom Viridiplantae; phylum Streptophyta; class Magnoliopsida; order Asterales; family Campanulaceae; genus Adenophora; species Adenophora triphylla. The sequence goes on along the minus strand of JAFEMH010002950.1, from coordinate 138,993 downwards.
CGGCAAGGTAAGTTCCATATACAATTGAGTAAGCTCTTTTACTCTCTAAACCTACACACACACACTCCAAAGGTATTCAAAGCCTTATTACTCAGATTCTTACTCACACCCGAGGGCCCGAGTTGGAGTAACATCCAACTTTGACCTTAACGGTGCTTGTTTGTGTTGTGGATCTAGGTACATAAAACCACCAAATATATCCTAGCCAGATATCCTTGAACCGCTCCACGACCCCAAAAGCTGTGGCGTCATCAGTGGTTCCATTGCCGGGAAGTCGACTTTCTTTCGTTTTCTCGTTAAAAATCTTTTGTTTTCAAGGCACCTCACGTGTCCTAAACAAATCCAGTGCCGAAAGGCTCTTCTTTTTACATCAATAGAGTTTTTCCCGTTTAAAACTTTTGTTTTCGACACACCTTGTAGTCTAAACAACCGACCGCCAAAAGACACTTCTTTTCGCTTATTTTCATCTTTCTCGAGACATGTCTCAAATTACGAAAAATGCCGGTCATTTGACCCTAGAGGAGGAGAACCAAGCCGAACCCTCCACCGTCAATAGGGAAAGGCAAACCAACTGTTTTCAATGTAATGGGGGCCCATTCTCACCCTCAAAAATCCCCACTCAACGAGTTCTACACCGGTTAACCGAGGAAGCCCGTGCCGAGAAAGCCTGTGCCTTACTAAACACTAGCCCAAAACTCCCCAAGCTCACATGAAAAACACCAATCTAACCACCCCACTTTCCCCGTAACAAATCCCGAGAAGGAAGGAAATCCTAACCTCCAAGTCCAAACCGGTCGCGGAGGCCATGGCCATCAAAGACGCGGAGATGGAAATGTTTGAAATAGAGGCCAATGGAGGGCTACAGCTCCTCAAGGGTCACAAAGGTTCTCCCAACTAGCTCCCGCTAACTCGCTTGCTAGTCAAGCCGTTGGGCAAACCGGGTTGACCCGGCCGCGAGCGCGGACGGTACCGGCCAAACGGAGCGTGGTGCATGTAGATGATAGCGAGGAAATGGGGGAAGAGGCACGCCAAATCGCCGTGCGAGGTCCAAAGCGACCCTTGGCTCCGGCCAAGGAGAAGGCCGTGGCTCCACGAGCTAAAAGCGAAGGTTGATGAGCGTAACCCCGAGTTTGTGGAATTCATGCGTAAGATGTGGGAAACCCATCGAAGGTCGCCCGAAGTGTGGCCGCACCATGGACGCCTTCAACGATAAAATTGCGCGGCACCGATCCGAAGGGCAAACCCCCTGCATGGACACCTATGACGGATCCAAAAATGCCAAGAGTCATATGGGAAGATTTGAGGGCCGATGGCTTTATTCTCCGCGGATGAGTCGGTGATGTGCAAAGCTGTCGCGACCTTCACCGGCAAAGCCCTATCTCGATGCTAGCCCTCAAGCCCCTGTATCCAAATATTCGCCGCCCGTAGTTCTCTTCCTCAATGCCTTTGCCGGAGCAGGAGTGTGCCCGCTAGACCAAAGACAGATCTTGTCCGTGTCAAGGTGCACCAAATGAGCCTACAAAAGATTATATATCCCGGTCAGAAGGTGAGCGAGGAGATTGTGGACTCCGGACGAGGGAGATATCGACTATGTTTGAGGGCGGCCTCGCTTCCTCCTTCCTCAAAATGAATTTTGCCTCCAAAGAAACCTAAATCGGTGGAGGAAATGTATGAAAGGGCCTCGGCCATTGCCTCCGCCGAAGAGCCTAGTGTGCTCCGCTCCCGAGCTTCGCGAAGGAAAGGATAAGCCAAGTCCAGGAGACCACCCTGCAGCCTCGCTCATACCAATAATCGTGGCAAAAACAGTAGGCCGGGATCGTAAAGGCTCAAAAGGCCGTGGCCGAAACAAGCATACTGCAGCTCACCGACCCAAGGGTGGTGATCATGAGAGCCTCAGATTTTCCTCGCTCCTCCCCCATGCTTCGAAAGCCAAATGAGAGGAGTAGACTTAAATTTGTGAGTTTCACAACGACCACGGCACGGAACCGAGGACTCAAGTTTCCACTCAAGCGAGTAATCCACAGAAAATCAATAACGGGAGCTAACCAAGTGGGTTAAGGGAAACAATACGCCCCCAATAACAATGATCGCCAGCGGCACGACACACGCGGGGACTGCATTAAATGAAAGAGATAATAATGATGACGATTTTGGGGACTATGACATTAACTTCATTGGGAGGAACCTCCCACAGTAGGCGATTGTCCCTCCAAATTCGGACATTAGAGAAGGTTTTCTCCATCCCCGCCCGGCCCCGAGGAAGAGCAGAAATTGGGTTCAAAAGGAGTGAACTTGCCTCCACCCTTTTTCATTCCACACACCCACTCACCCTCGTAATGAGAATCAACCGGCAAACATAGGCCGCAGTGTTGGTAGATACCGGAGCCGCCCGCGACATACTCTATTACCATACTTTGATTGGAATGAGAATGACGGAGGCACATCTCACTCCATATGCGGGCATGCTCGAAGGCTTCACAAACCACGCCGTAAGGGTAAAGGGGACGATTGTGTTTCGACGTAGCTATTGGGGGAAAACCCATGCGTAAGACGGCCAAGATAACTTTCATGGTGGTCGATCTTCCTTCCCAATACAATGCCATTCTCGGCGTAATCTGCCAGCCGAATTGGGAATAGTTGCGTCCGTCCCCACCAAAGGGTGAAATTTAACACCCGGGCGGGGTTGCTACCATCAAGAACCGCCTCGAGAGATTCCTCCGAGCACTCGGAGGAAAAAAGGAAAGAACAGAAAGGCCGTACATCCCGCCCGCAGATAGAGGGCGAGGACAAAATAATAGAGGGAAAGGCCGAGGACAAGTCAAAAAGGGGAAAACTCTTGCACTCCCGCCGCCGCCCGTACCGATTGGCATGCTTTCTTTCCATTCCACGAAGGCGGAGCTCAAGATGAGCGTAAAATCGAAGCGGTTGGAAATTTGCCCTGTTGAGGGAGGTTATATTGATCGAGGAATAGAGGGGGAAGTTGACCGTGATATCATATATTCAACGGCAACACCGACCGAAGCTCAGTCAACCCCAACTATTGTCATTGACTCCCCGCACAATCGTGAAATCGGCGACCTTCAACCTAACGACGAGCTCGAGGAGGTGGTAATCAATCCCCACTTCCCCGAGCAAACAGCTAAGGTCAGCCGGAAATTCACAAATGAGGAAAGAAGGATACTTATTGAGTTCCTTAGAGCAAATTGCGATGTGTTCGCTTGGAGGGTGGAAGATATGCAAGGCATCGAGGACGTGATCCTCCATAAAATCAACGATGACCCCTCCTTCAAAAACATTCACCGTAAATCCAGATATTTCTCCCTGAAAAAGAAATTGCCATCAAGGAAGAAGTGGAAAAGTTGCTAAAAGCGGGGATAATAAAGGAGATCTCCTACCCCAAATGGCTAGCCAATGTGGTCATGGTTAAGAAATCCAATGGCAAATGGAGGATGTGCGTTGATTTCACCGATCTCAACAAGGCATGTCCCAAAGACTGTTTCCCTCTTCCTCGCATAGACAGATTGGTGGATTCTATAGCCTGGACACGAGTTCTAAGCTTCATTGATGCCTACTCCGGCTACCACCGCATCCGCATGGCTCCCGAAGATGTCCGCTCCGTAGCCTTCATTGCTGCGGCAAGACATACCGCTACACTATGATGCCACTTTGGGCTAAAAATGCAGGAGCCACATATCGCCGCATGGTCAATCTGGTCTTTAAAAACCAACTAGGCGTAACTGAGGCCTACATTGACGACATGGTCATAAAAACTAAGGAAAACTCCCACGAGCTCGATGTGGAGGAAACCTTCAAAACTTGCGCCATAACAAAGATGAAGCTAAACCCCTTAAGTGCGCTTTCGGGGTCGAGGCGGGCAAGTTCCTCGGATTCATGGTCAACCAAAGAGGGATAGAGGCTAATCCAGAGAAAATCCAGCCCTATTAGACATGAAACCTCCCGCCCGCGTGAAGGATGTACAAAAACTCAACGGCCGCATCACCGCACTTCGTCCGCTTTATCTCGCGGTCACAGAGAGATGCCTCCCTTCTTCAAAACTCTCAAAGGGGGGAAGAGAGCCGATGAATTTACATGGAGCACCGAGTGCCATCAAAGCTTTGAAGAAGTCAAGACATACCTCGGGCAAACCACCTCTACTCAAGGGCCGGTGCTCTGAGAAGAGCTCTTTCTCGTATTTAGCATCGATCCGGGCAAGTGCAAAATGTTGTTTGTAAGGGAGGAGAATAACTCCCAAAACCAGCTTTATTATGTAAGTAAGGCACCGTCCGCCGTAGAAGGGCGTTATCTTAATATAGAAAAGTTAGCTTACGCCTTGCTTGTATCTCGCCGAAAATTAAGAGCCTACTTTTCGCACACATCCTATAACCGTACTAACCGAGGCCCCGCTTAGAAAGGTTTTACATAAACCGTAGTCCTCTGGGGAGAATGCTAGCTTGGTCTATAGAGCTCACCGAGTTCCGCATCACCTACTCCCCGAGAAAGACAATCAAAGCGCAGGCCTTAGTTGATTTTGTAGTAGAATCATCATTCAAATTGGCGGACAAATGACCTCGGAAAAAGAAAGCGAGCGTAATCGTAAGATAACCCAAAAAGCCCGAGCACGTAAATTGTTCAACCAAGGGAGCGTCCGTAAGAGGTGTGGACTTTATATGTGGACGGCTCCGCGAGCAAGTTAATCGGTGGAGCGGGCATACTTCGATTGCACTCGGGGAGAAATTCATGAGGGCCTTGAGATTCAAGTTCGAGGCATCAAACAATCAGCCGAATATGAAGCGATTATAGCGGGCATGGAATTGGCAAGAGACTTGGGAGTTCGTAATATTGAGATCAATAGTGACTCTCACTCATAGTTAATCAAATTAGGGGGAGTATGATACTATCAACCCAAGACTAACTCAAGATCGTGACCTCGCAAAACCCTCATCAAAAATTTCACTTACTATGAGCTGAACCAAGTCATGAGAGAGGACAATGTGGAAGCCGACCTCCTCTCAAGAATAACCGAGCAAGAAATTGGTGAGTTGGAGACAAATTGCCGCATTGAATTCACTGAGAGACTCGCTATAGATCGAATACGTATAAACAATATTGAGGATCAAGTAAGGGACTCGGGTGGATGAAATGAAGGATTACATCGAGAAGCAATCCCTCCCCGAGGACCCGCAAAGGCTAGAGCCATCGAACGGTGTCCGCGAAATACCTCGTCCTCGATGGGGTGCTTTTTCGGCGATCATTCACCAAGCCTTTACTAAGATGTGTTAAAACTCACATGGTCACCAACTTACTCTACGAGGTTCATGAAGGAGTTTGTGGCGGACATCCAGGTGCTCGCACCCTCTCGCACAAGATCAAATTCCAAGGATTCTTTTGGCCCACAATGAGAAGGGATGCGCAGGAGTATGTTAGAAAATGTGATAAGTGCCAAAGATTTCATGGACATCCCTAGACTACCATCAACAGAGCAGACGTTGGTAGTACCATCGTGGCCGTTTGATACGCTGGGGATAGATCTTATCGGACCATTTCCAACCGCTAGAGGAAGCATCAAGTATGCCGTGCGGCCGTGGATTATTTTACCAAGTGGACGGAAGCAAAGGGCTTCAGCCACTATTTCCGAGGATAACACTATCGCTTTGTCCACGACCACATCTATTGTCGATTTGGGGTTCCCCGAGCAATAATTTCGTATAATGGCACCCAATTCTCCGCAAAATTCACCGCCGAATGTGTGAGAATGAAGGTGCAACACCGTAAGTCCGCAGCTTGCCTATCCTCGTGGAAATGGTCAAGCTAAGGCCGCGAACAAGCTAGTCATAACCGCCTTAAAGAAAAATTTGGAGGGGCGAGGAGGACGTTGGTTGGACGAGCTCCGCATCGCATTATGGGTTGTCCGCACCACAATAAGAAATTCAACAGAGAAACTCCTTTCTCGCTCACGTACGGGTCGAGGCAATGGCTCCAGCTGAGGTAGCCCTACCCTCGTACAGTAGTCACATACTTCGACGAGTCTTAAAACGAGGCAAATGTAAGGTGTGACCTGGACGATCTCGAAGGAAAGAGAATGCGGGCACATGAAAAAATGGTGAACTACAAACAAAGCGAAGAAGCACCATGATAAAAGAGTAAATAGGAGGAGTTTTTCACTGAGACTCGGGTACTCAGAAGCGTAGAGGTCCAAGGGACCCAACCTGGTTTCAACAAGCTGTCCCCGAAATGGGAAGGTCCATATGAGGTCACAAAGATAGTCAAAGAGGGTACCTATATGTTGCGACCAAAAGAGGGAGAAGAGCTTAAGCACGCCTGGAATAGCGACCACCTTAAGAGATACTTCTTTTAAAAGTCTTTGTAATTTTTTGGAAGGAGTATAGACTATATATATATAAGGGAGAGGTTATCATCATATTTTGATGCAAAAATCAATTCCCACCAGCCTCAAAAGCTAAGGTGGATGCCCGCGTGCGGATGCCAGTAAGTTCAAGAGCCAACATATGAGCTCCTACTTACTGATGCGCAAAGATCTAAGTATCCGCATGCCTATATATGTACAAAGATCCATTACGATCCGTACTATGATCGCGGGGAGGACTCTCTCCTGCTCGCGTGACACCACCAAAAATAAGTGGATATAGATGAACGTAGGTACAAAGGCCATGATGCCCGTGCCTACGGACTCTAGCTGGGACAATGACCAAGTCCGGACCCACTAATTGCGCGAAGGACCTCGTTAGGGCCGTTACTCGCACGCCCGTATGTGACAAAGGCCTACATATAAGCCCGTTCACCGTATCGCCACGAGACCTCACGAATAACCCTAGGGAGTTTTGAATAAAGGGTCAAATAAGTGAGAACCTCCAATAAGGGGATACAGATGCCGGTGGTTAAAGGGCCTCTATGCTAAAATATGCTCCTACCTTTCACATTGCGCGGACAATAGCCTCACGGCCACCTTCTCGCATGCCCTATGAAAGTATGCTTGCCTTGGCTACTTTTGACTTACACCACACCGCAAGGCCGGGAATAAGTGTAAATGGATGAGAGTGATCAAACTAGTTTAACAAAGCCAAACAGACAAACGAGGTTAAGGCCTCAAAGTTTGCCACAAGGCTAAACAAACGCGATCATAGAAGAATAAGGTGGCTCTCACAAAAACCTAAGGGTTTTGAATAAAGAGTTAGGAAAACTCAAAAAATGCGGCAAAGGGCCTACTAAGCCGCGCCCGCGTAAGGAGAGTATAAAGTTAATTGCAAGTCAAAAACGCTGGAAAAAGTAATAGGCAAGAATGCAAGTATTAAGGTGCTCGAAAATTGCCAAACTACTCAAAATAGCCTACGAGACAAGCAATTAAGATAAAAATAAAGGAGCCAAGTGGAGAAAAAGGCTTCTATTGATGACTAAGAAAGTATTTACAAATTCCTACACTATTACAAGGATCCTACAAGCTATTACAGAAGGGAAAAAGTAAAAAATCCTAAGCTATAGGAGCTTGGTCCTTGGCCGCATCTCGCAGCCTCCCGGCCGCACCATCTCGTGCCCGCTTCGAAATTGGAGTTGGGAAGGAAGACGGGTCATCGTGATCTCTCGTTATAGGGTCGAGACGGGCTCGCAGGCCGGAGCCGGAGCCGCCCGCGAAGGAAAGAGATCTCCTATGGGCAGCCCATTTGGAAGAACCCGAGCCAAGGCATCCCCAATGATATAGGGTTATCCCCGAATCGCAGCTCATCCAAATCGGCGATCAAAGCTAAGAGCCGTCACTTCGCCACGTGAGGCAAAGAGGCCGCGGCGGACAGCCTCCAAACCTTTGACCTCGTCCTCTGACAAGGGAACTAATGCATGCCCGGCAAGCATTCATCATCCGTAGCAACAAGCGAGCCAATCACGGCCAACTCCCCGCACGGTGAACTTGCCCGTGGCCGCAAAATTCCTTATTTGTGTCCGACCCCACCTCATACCGAGCCAGGTTTTCAAGAACGAGCCAGCCCTTGAAAGCTTGGGAGTTCTTGTATTCCTCCACAGCCTTCCTTGCGGACATCGTCGAGGCGGACTTCCTCTCGCCTCCATCCTTTTGTAGGGAGCAGGCTCATCTGGACAAACCTCGTCCACCTTCTTCCCCAAAGCCTCCAGATCGCCTTGGCAAAGATCCACCGGCCACGAGCTCTTTATTCCCGGGCTCCCACTCGTTCTTGTGCCCGCGGAGCTCATCCCGCTGACCCCTTATCCTCTCAAGGTCCTTCTCGAGCTGGGTAACCCTCTCCTGGAAGCCCTTCAAATCGTTCTCCTTCTGAGTGAATGCCCTTTCCTTGTCCTCCAACAGGAGTTCAAGGTTCCAATTCTTGTTCGAGCCTCCTCCAGCCTCCCGAAGTTTGGCCGCCAAGATGGAAGTTTTGTTCTCCACCTCGCCGGTCGAGTGTCACAGCCTTTCACGCAGCCGCAAAGACCTTATTACTCACTGCGGGCGTAAAGGTCAAAAGATTAGATCAAGCGAGCATCTACCTCGGCCGTAGCGAGGCCTATATCCCCCACTGTGGCAGAGGCATTCTCCTCGACAACTATGCCTTTATAGAAGTCCTGAGAGTATAGGCGGTTCGCGCCCCGATCCCAACGGAGGCATCGGGCAGAGTTCCGGCATAGATATCCACCCCGCGATGGGAGACACCTCTGACAACCTCTTCCTAACCGCCGAGTCTCCTCGCGAGTGGTCAAGGAGGCCACCGGATAAGCAAATGAGCAGACAGTGCCCCCAACAGGGGAGAAGAAGTCGAAGCCACGAAGGGTAGTCATAGTCCGAGGAGGAGCATCCCCGACCTTGCAGCCTTCCTTTGTCCCTCGTCCCAGCCTCTCCATCCCTCTCATTTCTCTTCCGAGAATCCGTTTGATGGCCGGAAGGAATGGGCGCGGCCGGGGGAGAGCGGGAGCCTCTAGTCCGGATGGAGGAGGACCCCTGGGGTGGAGGCGCATTCCCGTAGTAGGGATAGTCTTGGGAAGGCTCGTGGGATCCCCGTCTTTCGCCGACAACGGGCACCGTCTTATCTCGCGGGGACCCCACCCATCTCATTCTCGCCTCTTCGTGGCAGCTTCCTTGTTGGCCTTCATGTTCTTGGCCTTCGCTGAGGCAAAGACTTAGAGGAGGGGCCATCGTAAATTGTATTCTTCGGATCTACTCGAGGGAAAGAGAAAAGGTTAGAATGCGGTCAAAAAATCAAAGATAAAAATAAATGGGCAAACAAGCTTATATGAAAAAGTTAGAGACCGATAAGTTCGGGAGGATCGCACTCGCCGCCCAAAGCATGCGTGTCTTACAATCCGCCTCAAATTGGTAGTGCTCGTGCACCCTCCAATCGTGGTCACGAGGCAACGACTCTATTGCTACTCGGGGGCATGTGGCGCGCCTCCCCGCGAGGAGCCACCCCGAGTAGATCAATAGGGCTCATCCACTACAATTGTGCCTACATCATAAACGGGCTCCTCCCCGCTATCCAAATAAAGGGCCGATGCCTCTATGGCAGTGCGCATAGCATCGGGCAGAGGACGGGTCCTGATAACCGCTAGAGGACACCTTCATCGGATCGGACTCGAGGCTTGGAAAAGGGCCATCCAAACCTAGACTCAATGACCAAGATATCCTTCTCGGTTCCATTGGTCAAACTTGTTCGAGGGGGAGAGAAGGTCTTGGTAGAGAAATTCCTAGCCTTCAAACCCGTAATACTCCTACGATTTGGTTTTGGTAGTAGGCATAAAGCTCCTGGCCAGTGGGTTCATAGCCCAAGAATCTCGCAAACAAATATGAAAGAAACAATGGCCCCGATGGCATTGGGAGTCGTTCATGGGGAGGCAATTATTGAACTCCGTGAATTCATAGTAGAAAGGATCCAAGGGCGGCCTCGTGCCATTCTCAAATTGAGCACCATAAAAAACTAAGGCCCTATTATCCTCGCGGACATCGCCCATCGTCTCCCGCCTCAACTTATCCTTCCCTTTATCTAACGTGCCCAAGGGTGCGGACACGATAGGCCTTGCGGTCAACATTGTACACTTCATAAATATCCTCCTCCCAGTTGAGGATAGCCACTTCCTTGGCTTTCTTACTGCGGCTATGGCCAGGGTTCGCCTCAACAGCTGGCCGTTTGCCTTTATTGCGGCAGGGGCCTCCTACCTCCTCCTGAGTCGTGGTCGAAAAGGCATCCACGATATTTGTGGTCTCGCCGGCCTTCTTAGAGGTCCCCGCAGCCCTCCTAAGTTCGACCTCGCGGCCATCCTCCTCGGCCTCCGTGCTCGTCGAGCCAAAGAGACCTGTGGCATCACCGCGGGCGAGGTCACTCCATCCTCATCCTCCCCGCCTACGTAGTCTCAAAATCTCGAGGCTCCAGGCTCCCTCACTACTACTCAGCTCAATGGCTTCAAGCACTGTGGGCCGCGGCACCACGTTGGGAAATACAGCCCTCGGGGCGGGACATCCAAGGGGTCATTCAGTCCTGTGCCAGGTGCCCGCGCAAAGATTGGTTTGATGGGGGTCCATTAGCTCACACTTTTCCTGGCCACAAACTACTTCGGGACGCGAATCGCTCTCCTCACTAGTTCAACGGCGTTCGAGCCGAGCCTCTCTCGCGGAAACCCGCACAAAACCCCCATCACAAAATTTCTCACCCTACCGGTATCCCCCAACACCAAAACATCACCGTTCCTTTTTACCCTTTTATCCTTGGCCTCCCACAACCGGGTGGGACAAAAGGCCCCCATCGGGATTTTTCGCAAAATACCGGAAGCACTCAAGGGATAACCTAAGCCACCCACGGCCTACCTTCCTAAATATCCCCGTCCGTTTACAAACAAAGAAACAGATCTGGAGTGCTCCCATCTCCTAACTCTATGGGACGGCGGGTCCAAACTCTCGAGTGCTCATTGTTCGTAAATCAGAAAAGAAAAATAGAGGGAGATGAAGAAGAAAAAGCACCCAACAATTACTTACGAGAGAAAGATTGAGAGGTGGATTCGGAAAACAAGTAGCACGGAGGTCGCAAAGAAGATTTCTCTCTCAAAAGCTCTCGAAGGTTTGGAAACGGTAAAAGGGTTTGAGGTTTAAGGGTTTGGTATTTATAAGGCCTACCTATACGGGTTAACCCGTTAACCCGTATTAATTAGCCCACAAATCCAACCTCGGACCATGAACCGTTTCCAACGTTTGAAAATTCGAAAAATTAAATACCCTTTGCATTTATTGCCCCCTCGGGATGAGCGACACGTACCCTCGACGTACCACTAACCCGTCTTTTCATCCGCCAAGGGGCCCACCCGTTAACCGGGAGGCACGCCACGCAAGGGACCACGTGTCACTCACCGGTGCCTCCCGAACGTTCCCTGGCCCATGGGGCCAAGCAACAAACAAGGAAAACGCTAACACCGGTGCTCGCTCGAGGAGCACCGAGGCGCACCGAGCTTCTAGTAGCTCCTCACTGCACCATAAATAATCACACTTGGAGCTAGGGGCCATTGATGAGCCGGATCCACCGGACCGGGCCCGCGCTCGGTCTTGTCCAAGGAACCAGGTGACGTGGCGGTCCTAGACCGCCGAAGGGAAGACCGCGGACAAATAGGCCTTGTGGTCAAGACCGTGTCCCTCCTCGCATCGTCCCCCTCGAGCACCATTGGGACCCCGCCGCTGGATCCGTGCCCGCATGAAGTCATGCCCGCATCAACCGTGCTCGCGTCTTATATCTTTGACCGCGGCACAACGTTGACCGCGGACACATGCCGCTTCCCGGTTAATGTCAAGCCTTACCGAGCAAGTTAGCTTACCGGCTCTGACAGCCACTGGCCGGCTCCCCATCACGCATTCAATGCGGCTCCCGGCGCCTACTATTCCATTTAATGCAATAAGCGGCTACACGGCTCATGTCCCTTTCACCCATGTCCTTGGACCCAATGTTCCCTCCCCGACAGACCAATTAGTCATGGACACGTGTAGCCGGTCAAATACCAAAGTGCCCCTGTGGCCGATCTCATTGCTTACCTCAACAAGCACCATGGCATTGCCTATAAATAGAAGGCCTTTACCCCCTTGGGCAAGGTAAGTTCCATATACAATTGAGTAAGCTCTTTTACTCTCTAAACCTACACACACACACTCCAAAGGTATTCAAAGCCTTATTACTCAGTATTCTTACTCTCACACCCGAGGGCCTGAGTTGGAGTAACATCCAACTTTGACCTTAACGGTGCTTGTTTGTGTTGTGATCTAGGTACATAAAACCACCAAATATATCCTAGCCAGATATCCTTGAACCGCTCCTGACCCCAAAAGCTGTGGCGTCATCAAACATAAATAATTTTAAATGTGAAATAGCTCATATGACAAGTAGCAGAACATACTCAGCAAAACAAGGAAACCAGAAAAGTCTTAAAAAGGTCACTTAAGACTATTCCCATCAGTGATCCTGACCCAGCCCAACCTCAAATAAAATATTAATTTCTCTCACTTCCATATACACACTTCCAACCTTATATAATTTATACTCCCATCAGTGACCTCGACCCAACCTGACCCAATTCAACCTTTTAAAAATAAAATTAATATATAAAATATATTAATTTTAAAAATATATTTATATAAATACAAAATCAAAATAATTTGATCAAAAAAAAAGAAAAAGCACAACCGGGGTCAATCGAAGGGCAACAAATTGCCCAAAGTCACCAATTTTCATGACTTTCCTTGCTTTTTCTTTTTCTTTTTTTTTTTTTGGGGGTGACTCTCCCATGGAGAGTCACCGATGTGTATAGTCTAACCATCAGAAGTAAATGTATCCTAATCAAGTCTAGGTGAGCTACAGCTGACTGTTATGTCAATTAAAAGAAAATCAAGCTCTTGACTTAATGTTTTCCTAGAAAGCTGGGGAAAAATGCAATCCTAAGTCCTAGTATAAAGAAGGCGTATATCCATCCTTGAAATTGCTGTAAAAGTCAATAAAGGACACTTATTCTGGAATATATCTTACTCCTTGATTTTTTTCTCAAATAATTCTTTTTTAAAAATCTATTTCCCAAAATAACTCACTTTTAAAACTATTTCCCAAAATGACTACTTTTTAGAAAATCGCTACATGGTTTAGCGATTTTAACTGTGACCGGTTAAAATCGCTACACGGTGTAGCAATTTTGGTGTAATTAGGGTTTAATTAATACTGTAATTAACGTGAGTAATATATCAATTGAAAGGACATCATCGGCTGCAAGAACACGGTCAGTAGCAATGTTTTGGTCGGTTGTAGGCACAGAGGGTTCACTGGTTATAGATTCTTGATCGGTTGTAGGAGGTATATCGGTAGAGTGAAAATATTAGCAATAAATAATTAATAAAAATAAATAAAGGATAATGACTATCATTTATTTATTTTTTATTTTAAAATTATATTTTAACAAAAAGTATATATCCTTGAGCATAAATAATTCCATTTTAACTGTGTGTTGACCGATTGGCAAGTAAAGGATTAGCAGTTGTTTTCTTTTGGACCAGAAACCCCAAAAATGGAGTAGCAATTTTGAGATAGTGACTATCCATTGTGTGTTGACCGATTGACAAATAATTCCATTTTAACTTTCCACCCGTCAAAGTATTAATTATACCCTAATTACACCAAAATCGCTACACCGTGTAGCGATTTCGGCCGGTCAAAGTCAAAATCGCTACACCGTGTAGCGATTTCTCAAAAAGTGGTCATTTTGGGAAATAGTTTGAAAAGTGAGTTATTTTGGAAAATAGATTTTTAAAAAAGAATTATTTGAGAAAAAAATCTTTACTCCTTCCGCACCAGTTTAATCTTCTTAGTTTGACTTTGCACGGGGATTAAGAAAAATTAAATATTGTGAATATGAAAAATAAAGTAGAAGAGAGAAAGTGGGTAGAGAGTTTTTGATGTGAGAATTACGAGTAGGTTTCATTGTCCATTTTAGGTAATAAAGCAACTAATAACCTTATTGGGACATAATAAAAAGGAAAGTAAGAACCTTAAACTGGGACCGAGGGAGTAGTTTTTTTTAGAGTAAAAAATTTATGCATATATAAATAGAAGTTTTTTTTAAAAAAAAGTTCCATATGACACGCTTTAAGATGTTGTTCAATACAACACCCTCAAGCAGTTTATGCACAATATCGTAGAAAAAAATATGAGTATCTAACATTTTCCTTTTTGTTATTGGTGGGTGTATTGTTAACTTTATATACACGTTTAATGCTAAATTAGTGAAGAAAAAGAAAAAAAAAAAATCTCTTTTTGTCTTCTTTTTCAGTTCCAGCATTATAAAATACATGCAATAAAATCTGGCATTTTGAATATCAATGTTTTACTTTAAAATGTATAATTAATATACACATAAATATATATAATCATTTTGCATATATATTTTGTTAATTAATTTTTCCTATTCCGAGCCATTAATTAAGGAAATCTACCAAAAAGGGAAGAGATTATAAGATGGAAAAAAATAAGGAAATCAACCAAGAGAAAGAGGAAGAAAAGTAATCTTGGAATATTGGTAAGTTGAAAGAAAATTGATGTAGATTCACTGAATCAATTGTGTGTGTGTATATATTTATTTATTTATTTATTAAGGAAATTAATTAAGGAAATCTACCTAAAAGGAAGAGAGTAAAAGATGGCAAAATCAACCAATGAGAAAAGGGAAGAAAAAGTAATGTGGGATTATTGGTATGTTGAATGAAAATTGATGGAGATTCACTAAATAAATTGTATTCAAGGGCAAAACAAAAATAAATGTAGATAACATCAAATCTTTTGTATTTATAATACCCTTACCTCTATCATTGCCATCCATATATATATATTGGCCTTACTTGTAGGAATGAATTCAAGACAAACTAGAACAGAAAGAAAAAAGAAAATATTCTTCGGTCTTCAAGAAATGGAAGGAATAGTAGGGCTCGTGATTAAGTCTATGCTTATTGTTCTAGTGGCCATCACAGCTTCTATGGGAGGTGCTCATGGAGGGGTTCCTCCTTGCTGTTTTCACGATCCCGAGTGCTGCCAGCGTGCCTTTGAAGCTGAAATGAGGCCCAACCTCAAGAATTAAGGATGAATTTGTGTGATCAGTTGTTCAAATAAGCTTGTTTCACTTGATCCGGTTGGGGTGAAGTGTAAAACAGTTGCTAGGATTGGGTTAATGTAATAGCTATTCTGTGTAATCTTCGATTATGCTCCTAAACTCCCCCCCTCCTCATTTATTTGTGTATTGTGTGTTACTTGCGCATTTTGCTTTCGGTTTAGCCTTGTTGCCTGGTGGTATGCGTGTCGACTAGAGTGGACTATGTATGTGCCGAGCGCACACACACACTAGCGTCCATTTCTATAGAAGATCTCGACCTTTTTACTTTTTAAACACTTCTTTAAAACTATCACCAGACTCTTTACTAGTGACAGGAGTGTTATTTTGATGAGATAAATTACAAAATTTTCATGGTCCAATCAAAACTTAAGCCGATAGCCAATGGAGCAGATAATTAAAGTAATACTGAGGACGGAGTAAATACTAATGTGTTGAAATGGATTATTTCAAAAGACGAAAACTTACTTGAAGCAAATTGAATCCCGGTCAAAACTGGAAATAAGGGTGATATTAACACAGACAAAAGAACAAACACCTCGTAGGCACTTGTCCAAATAAACAATTACTACCAATCAAGACAAAAACACATCAACCCACATAAAATAAAGCTTGAATAGCACTTCTGTAATCCCAATAACAACAATTGAACCCAAATTCGAAAAAAAATCAATTAAAATAAAACCCAAAATTAAAATAAAAGAAGAACTTACAATGACTGCACAGCTAGAGAGGCCGGAGATAGACTTGGGCTCGACGAAACCACGGGTAGCGGAGCCAGCAAAATCGATAGCAAGAGTGATAGGCAGATTAATTAAGGTTTCACATTTTGTCTGCGTGTGTTTGCCGCTGCTTGCACTTGCAGTGGTGTTTCTTTTACTTCTTCGTGATCTTACGGATAAAAAACGCGGGAAAATCGCCTGAAGTGAACGCAGACAAAATAACGGATCCCGCTACGTGTGGATTAAAGCAAGTCAAGATAGATAAACTTTGATCAAATATTAATATCAATTTATTTATTTTAATAAAATTTTAATAATTGTTATTGATAAATCATTTGATTATTTTATAAATAATATTTTTTAGATTTTTATTATGATAAATAAATTAATATTAAAATTTGATCAAAGAGTTCAGAACAATCGGGAAAGGTAATATAAGACGGAGAGAGTATATTAATGGAAAGTCAAGGGATCTTTTAATAAAGTTATCTAATTTGATTGAAATTATATATCCAAACACTAAATTTTTATTTTTCTTGATCAAGAAAAAATTAATAATGATTCTAAATATTTATTTTGGGATAGGAAGAATAACATATAATTTCTTTAAAAAAAAAAAAAAATAGGCCCCTCTAAATTATGGTGCTCGGAGCGATTGTTCATCTGGCTCACCCTATTAGCCGGCCAATGTTACCTTTTCAACCTAAAAATATATATTTGCACTCTCGTAACAATAAATATTATATTTTAATATATTTTAAAATAAATGTTATGTTTTTAAATAAAAATACTTTGTAAAAAAATTATGTAATACAAAAAATACTAGTCCCTCTGTCTCGATTTAATATTCTTAGTTTGACTTAACACAGAAATTAAGAAAAAATAAATGTTGATATGAAAATAAAGTAGGAGAGAAAAAGTAGGTAGAGAAATTTTGTTATTATCATGACAAGTGGATTGCATTGTCTATTTTATTTTAAATAATAAAATAATTAAAAACCTTAAAAGGGAGACAGAATAAAAAGGAAATTAAGAATAATCTAAACGAACGGAGTATTATATAGTACTAGCAGTACACCCGTGCGATGCACGGCGATGTAAGAATTTTTTTTTTTAATTTACAAAAAAAAATAAAAAATGATTGTGATGAAATTATAAGTATAAGTGAAAAAGTAAAACAACAACTTTTTAAATTTACACATTAACAATTTTAATTATAATGATCAAAATATAACGATAAGTTATAATGGAAAATGGAATATTTTTTGAAATACATTGCAATTTAATTACACACGACTCAAATAAAAGTCTCTTATTATACATTCTCAACTACTTTCTTATATACAACATCCGATGACATATATAAGTAGTTCAACATTGAAAATACACTCATTACATTCACTCTCATTTCGTAGCCCACAGGAACTTAAATTTATCACCAACTTATAGTTAAATAAATCATTTATTGCACACTATATTATTACATTTGACTCTCATTTTGTGGCCCACAAAAACTTGAAATTACACCAACTTATGGTTAAATAAATCATTTATTACACACTTTATTTGGGTAATTTTTAATAGAAGTCATTATCTTCGTTCCATTAAAAAAATTAAAATTAGAAACAATTTAATCTAAAGATTCGCCTATCATCTTGCCTTTACTTTTTCAGCCAAAATTAAAATATCACCTTATTTTGAATAAAGAGTTAAGCCCAAATTGAATTTAACAACATTTAACCAACTCAATTGTCTTAAAGTTAATATAAATATATATAAGCGAAATACAATTAAATTATTATGAGAAAAAACAATAATCATTAAGTACACAAAAAAAAGTTGGAGATAAGATCATGAACATATGAAAAGGAGTAGAAAAAAAATCAAAGAGAACTATTGTAGCAAGTATTATAAAATGGTACACAAATAACTTCATATTCAAATATAATTGTTATTGTTTGTTCCTGTAATTATCCTCTACAAAATCTTAGAAAAATGTGACCAAATAACAATATTGTAAGTAGCTAGAATACTGTCATTTTTGAAAGATAAAACAAAAACGAAATAAAAGATACAGCGAAATTCCTTCACGCACTGCCGCTACAGATCCCGGCCATCATCCCCGCTTCCGCCGGTGGTCATACCCTCTCATCAGCAAACAAAAAATCCTCTATCCCTTAGTTGAACACCATCCACATTATTCTCCAGCTAGGCACTCCGTTCAACCTTCAGAAAACTCCTTAAGCGACGACGGGTTCGTATCCTCACATCCGCAAAACCACCATCACCATCGCATACTTCCATGAACGCCGCCGCTGCAGCTTTAATCTTCTTCATAGCCTTCCTCCACCTCCGATCCACTAAAAAAAATTATTTCAATCGTAATTGCCCACATAACTAAAAAATCATTTGAACAATTACTTCATAAATGTAGGTTGGACTTACCTTCAAATTCAGCGAGCTTCAACCCACCACCCCTCGCAGCCGCCATGCCCAAATTAACCCCACACACAAAAAAAATCTCAAATTAAAATCATAAAAGTCCAAAATCTTCAAAAACCAGTTTATCCATTCGTTTCTTCCCTCCATTTTTTTTCTTTAAATCAACTCCCTTTCTTCACCAACTTCTAAAATAATCTGTCCCCTCATCGAAATCTTCAACAAAAAAGTTTACCCATTACCCGAAAAACTTCAATAATGGTAGTAAGTAAATTTCCAAAATTCAAGAATTAATACTCCATATCAACTAAATCAAGGCTTTTACTTTTAATCGTCACAAAAATATAAAAAAGAAAATCACACATAAAAGACAGATTACTATCCTTATACTACACTACTCCACTAATCCAAATAAAGTTGTTGTTTTTTTTTCGATTAAAAAAATTGTTTTTTTAAGAAATAGTTTTGTGGTATTTTTCCTTTGTAATTTTCAATAAAAAAATATATTAATATTCTTGTTATTCACCTATAATTGTTTTGACGTAAGTAATAAACAGTACATGTAAACAAAATAGTAAAAATTAGGCGATAAAAATATATAATAATAAAAATTTTAGAAAAAAATAGATAATACTACTGAACATATTTAGCATAATACTTTTTCATTTATTTTATTTTTATATTGCACTTCGATGCATTAACGAAATTGTTTTCATATTTTTGGACTAAAAATTTTCGGGCTAAAAACAATTTCTTTTTAGAACAACCTCCATTCTTTATTATTCTCTCCGTTCTCCAAGCTTTTTTTTTTTTTTTTTTTGGGAACAATAGAAAGATAATCATTTCTCATCTTCAACATAAAAGACTCACCTATCTAAACAAAAACATACACACACAAACAAACATAGCATCTTACATCTCTTTTAATTTCTGACTCTCTCTGCAATGGAGTATCATCTACCTTTCTTATCAACAATAAAAAACTACTCTTCCAAATCAAAAACAAAAAACAAAAAAACCCACATCTTGGCCATTATTCATCGACTCCTCCACCTCCCCTTACTTCAAGGCCTTCATTTCGTTGATTTAACCTGTTTAAATCTAAATAAAAAAACTTCATAAACCTCAATCAGATGCAAACCCCATTCCTTTTTCTTCTCCACCGGAGCCACCGCCACCGTCACCGCAACCGCCACAGCCACCACACTCATCGAAATCTCTACATAACCAACACCGAAATTTCTAACGACCGGAAATAACATGGCAAAAAACAACTACACTTCAACCCCCAACACCAAAATCACCAACAAAAAGAAAAAAAAACTCACTCTAATTTTATGAAATTCGATCGAACTTACCTTCAAATCTAAGATTTTCACCGATATCCTCTGTTCTACACATACAATCAGAACCTTCAACAACCAAAACAAACATCATTTATATACTTGAATAGCAAAAGGAAAGGTTTGCGGGGAAGAAAGAAAGAATACCTAGGAGAATCGAAATCGGTAATACCGGAGAAATTAGGGGAATCTTCTTCACAATCCCTAGCCGATAACGATGCTTTGTACGATCGTCGTCACCCTTCAAATTCCTACAAATTATATACAGTCGAATAGTACAACAACTGAGAATCATTAAGTACAATAACTTAGAAATTACAACATCGAATCAACAACATAGGAAAAAACCCTTTTATATACACCCACATAAGACAACATGGCGTTTGTTCAAAAAAAAAAATCATGGCGCCGAGAATCGTGGTTCCTTCTTCTCCATCATTTCTGATCTCAGTCCTTCTCCAATTGCCTAGTTATAAAATCCGTTTCATTGTTGAAGCTGGAAATTAACTTTGTGTGGCAGAAGATAAATTGGTAGGCATATGTTTAGACGAATACAACTCAATGGAAGGTAACATAATTTATAGTGGGTGGCCTCTGCATTCTATTCTGGCAGTTTAACGGGTTCATTACCGTCCAGATCAGCCAATAAGAAATCATGCAGGAATTTTATTTTTGAACATGTTAAATAAACATCAGAAATATTGCTCAGCATAAAAATCCATAAGGCTTACTAATATTTATTCTAACTCCCACGTGTAAGTTAAAACATTTATCAAGGAGGGTCTTGTCTCTTCCACCAGTCCACCTCGATTCCAGCAAGAAAGCAAAAAGTTGAAACAGTTTATACAAAACCACACAGAAGTTTTACCTTGGTAAATGTTTATGCCCATTGTTTACCGAAATCTGGTGGGCTGTTTTTATGTTCTTAATTTATGAAAAAAAATCATTTTATTTTTAATAAAAATATGTAAAGGAAGGAACGTAGAAAACGAAACTTTCTATTTATGTTGCCAATGAAAATGACGTTTTTGGGCGGGCTTTTTCCTCTTATAGAATGACAATCTTGTTTTTAGATATAGATAGATTTACTATTTCTTAGTATTATACAGTATTTACTATTTCTTTTTTTTTTAAAAAAAAAAAAAACTCAACCTTGTAGTGGGACATACGGAGTATTAAACTTTAGTCAATAAATTTTTGTTAATGAATCATATACTAGTATTTACTTCGTCTTTTTTTTTTTTTTTTTTTTTTTGGTACATAGAGAAAAACTTCGTCTCAAATACATATAGTATTTGATTTATCAATAAGTTTAATTAATATATTTCCTTTTGTATACTCCTTCCATTTCAAAATGTTTGTCCCATTTGATTTTTTTGTTGAACTTTGATCACAAATTTATGAGAGATTAATCATGTTCATGAAATTTTAAAAGTTGTTGTTAATAATATTATTAATGGTGAATTAATAGGAATTTTTAGAATTTCATGAACATAATTAAATTGTCATATATTTGTGGTTAAAGTTCAACAAAAAAGTCAAATGGGACAAACATTTTGAAACGGATGAAGTATTTTTTATCATATTAAATTATATTAAAATTGTTTTCATAATTAAAAATTCTGTTAACACAAAAAGAAATTTATTTTAATATTTTTAATTAAAAAATATACTAACATTAACATTTATCATGAAACAAAAAATAGTGGTTAATTTACCAGAAAACTAATCCTCAAAACGGTGAAATGTGTTGATCCCCTTCTTTTTTAAGAGAAAAAAAAAAGGGCAAGGAAAATGCTTGAATTTGTCCCCCCCCCAATGAAATGAATTAATTCTACGACGCTCCCTCAGCTTAAATTATTTTGTATAAAAGTATAGACGAGATTCAAAAATTAATTTCAATGGAGATTCGTATCAAAATTTTATAAAAATTCAAAACCTATACTCCCTCCGTCCCAGTTTAAGCTTCACCAATTATTCAAAAGGGTATTTCGTTACAAGCTTCACTTTTCCTAAAATAAAAAAGGTTTATTAATATTTTATTATACTCACTAACTTTACTCTCTCACACATTTAAATTATGGATCTCACTTGTCATATCCACTCACTTCTTTCCTCTCACAACCCTTCTCCCACTCTCATTATTTTTTAACTAGTATGCCACCCGTGCGTTAAAACGCACGACAAAACGCTTTTTTCATAAAGTAACCCAACCAAAAAAGTTCATATTTTAATGAACTTACATGTAATTTTGCTATGAATGAATATATAAGTAAACCATCATTGGTGAATCAATTTTCATAACCATTGATCCAATCTACCAAAAGTGAGCACCATAATCTCAAATGTGCATACATATGTCCAAACTACCAAAAGACATATCAAATGATATTCATGCCACTTAAATTGTCATAATATGGCATCACCAACACACAAAAAATCAAAGTTAAGTTTTTTACAACCAAAATATCCAAAGTTAAGTTTTTTACAACCAAAAGACAACAGTTGGTGAAATTAGTCTTCTGTCAAATCTATGATGCTTGTGTCAATCTTCTTAGGTGATATCCATTGATTCCATTGAATTCTTGCAGACCTTCTAACTTTTGGACGTTGAAGTGGTTGTTGTTGATTTCCTTCATGTGTATTCTTTCTCTGATGTAAAGCCTTCAACTTGGGCAATGTTATAAAATTTTTGCCCCACTTCGAATATAACCTTCAGGTTGATGAAGTAGTCTTTGCTTGCGTGGTCTCTTTGACTTGGTGTTTTTCTTCTTCAACTCACCATGCAAACAATGATCAACACTTTTTTTGGTAAGTAGAATGGAGCAACACTATATCACTAAGGCATAACATTAACAAAGATATAATCCCTTCATCCCTAAATGAGTGTTAACCTTTAAGGGAGTTACTAAATTCACCTCTTCTAACAAATACTACCTACGCCCCAAAAAGATAGTCACATTTGGTTTTTGATGGTAAAGTGAACTTTAACGAAATATTAATGTCAATCTAATCATCCTATAAACCAAATGGGACTATATTTCCGGGACGGAGGGAGTATTAATCAAATTCCAATGTGAATTTGCAATATATAAGCATAGGGATAGTAAGGGTACTTATGTAGGAGTATATGCTACGGAGTAAATAAATTGCCAAGAAAAATAATCAACTTTCTACTTCTCTGTGTGTGTGTGAAAGATAGAAAAAAGAAAGAGAGAGAGAGAGAGAGAGAGAGAGAGAGAGAGAGAGAGAGAGAGACACACATTTGGAAATTGATAGTCATCGACGATTTCAAGTTCTTGTATGTGTACCCAACAAAGTTAATATCCTTGGATGACAAAGATCTCGCATATGAAATGAACAGAAGTAAACATTAAGACAAAGAAAGTTTACCACTCAAAAATGTTTCTAAGTAAACAAAATAGTGTTCGCATATTACCCTTCTCCATGGACCACTTTTTGATGAAGTGCTACTTTGGTGTTCCAGTTTACTACAGTCTAAGGGTTTACACAATCCAAAATCTGATAATCTCAAATGACGATGTCTATCAAGTAGTAAGTTGTCGGGCTTAATGTCTCTGCGGAAACATTATGTAGGAGAGTCAAAATCAAGATTCTAACAAAACGGACTTCTTGAAGCATATTGGAAATATAAATGCATCGAAAATGGCATACAACACTGTATATATAATTATGATTGTGGATAGATTCAATAGCCAAAACTCAAGCTTCGCAACATAAAATCTGGCTTCATCTTCGGTCAAGATATCCTTTCTCATAAGTAGAGTCATCATGTCTCCACCAGGTAGATACTCCATTATAAGATATAAAAATTCATCATCTTGGAAAGAGCAATAAAGTTTGACAATGCAATTGCTATCCACCTGCGCAAGCAGATTCCTCTCGGCTTTCACATGCTCAACCTGAAACAAATTTATAATTTAAGTGTATGAAGCAAAAGAAAAAATACAATGTATCACTGGGAATATTAAATCAGAATACCTGGCCTCTACGAAGCATTTCGGACTTCTTAAGCTTTTTCATTGCATATACTTGGCCCGTTGTCTTTTCCCCGCAGACTCGTACCTATACCATGTGCAACCATTACACTTTGTTTCAACCGAGCACAAAAATATATAAAAAACGACAAGAATATTGACTTGAAGTCGAGATTCAAAATTTCCGAACTTAAAACATTTTCCCAGTTATCATTCTACTCGATTTAGATAAATGATAAAACAAACTGACCCAACTATATATAGAACCCACCCTTTTACACAAATTCAAATTCGATCAGAGCAACTTCATGAAAATCTAGCTATCCCTATGCAATTCTAATAAGTGTTATTGATTCACTATTAGGAATACTATCAATAACAATTTTTAGAATTGCATAGGGATAATTATATACAGGATTACTTACTTTGATCCATGGGTAATATTTACAAGTTATAATGTACCGCACCTTGGCTCCCTCGATTTTTGCTGCCACTAGTGAAACAAAAATGAAGCAAGAATTTCAAGTAGTAAAAGATTAACCAGATCAAAATAAATCAATTCTTTATGTGTGACGGACAATTATAGGAAGACGAAACCTGTGATGCTCGGACTCTTTGGTTTACCCTGTGCCGTATACTTGTTGGACACTCATATTCAAGTAGTGTCGACACGAGTCTGGAAAGGTAAGCCAAAGAGTCCAAGCATCAATAGGACGAAACTATTACTTGGGACAAGGGAAGTATTAAAAGAGATACCTGTTTCTGAAGATTCAGAAGGGTCATTATTTCTTTTCTCAATTCCAGATGCTCCGCACAAACAGCTTTTGTCGGAACTTTTGGTTTCAAATTAACCTGTAAAGAAGAATTGCTTATTAGTACGTTCAGGTTTCCTATTGTGTAATCGTTAAAGTGGAAACAATAGCAATCAAACAGCAGCTCCAATGTCCTTATATGTGGAATTACCCCCAAATATCCCCCCCCTCACTTTTCTTCTAAGCTGGAAAAAACCCGTCCCGTAAAGATAATGTCAATAATTCTTGCTAAAATGCATGAGATCAAGCCCATAAAGACTACTAATGATCCACAAGAAAAGAAGTTACGAAAAAAAAAAGATTCTTGTTTCAGATGGTAAAAGAATGAATCTTTGGGTATGAGACACCAAGTGTCAATAAAATTGTTGGGATACATGAAATTTTCAAAATGACCTTGGACAGGCAAGATATGCCACACAAGCTGGTAACTGGACATGTACAAGTCAAAAGGAAAAGGGAGCATAAATTGCATTAGACCATTCACAAAAAATAAAATAAAGTAAGAGCAGCACTTGATGACTCAACATTATAACTTCTATGCAAATTGAATCATGCTATACTAATAAAACAGAGGAGTGCACCCACGTAGTATAGAGAAGAAACATACCCCGAGATCTTGTAAAGTTTGCTCACGATCGTCCGCAGTCCGACCGATAAGCTTGCAGCTTGCACCACTTGATCAAGTGCATATGTTCTCAAGTAAACCCGCTAATGAAAATTTCATTAGACAGTAAGAAAACCATGCATCCAGACTTCTATTGACAGATGAAACGGCTATAATGCATAGAACAACCAGCTTAAGTGCAATCAAATCAAAATGAATAGCCACACCATTTAATTGAAAATTTATGTTCTCTTTTCACATGAGCGCAAGGAAGAATCACAAGAGAGCACAAAGAAAAACTAAGCCTCAAGCAAATGCTTGAACAAATTTGCAATAACACACTTTATATACGCTTTTGAAAAGAATGAAGCACTAGCACATAAGCATATACATACGTAGTGGTAAAGTAAAAGAGCATATATA
The DNA here is from genome assembly GCA_022495995.1 of Adenophora triphylla var. japonica. NCBI lineage: Eukaryota > Viridiplantae > Streptophyta > Magnoliopsida > Asterales > Campanulaceae > Adenophora > Adenophora triphylla. The sequence goes on along the minus strand of JAFEMH010002950.1, from coordinate 113,523 downwards.
TACCATGCGAAGAGAAGTTGCATTAGAGGCATAGTCCGTCACGGGGACAACCCCAGAACAGTAGCTGGACATTGAATGAGGGTGATGCAAAGATCAGCGTAAGCAACAACCCTTTCGGTGCCTTGGGACCATTATTTCTTGTGTTGCTATTTCGGGTTCTTGAGCGGCTGACAAGCAGAAGCAAAGCACATAACGCCTTGATTTTAGAAAAAAAGCACCTCAAAACAGACATTATAGGAAGCTTACAAACCCTTTTTACAAGCAGCCCATGACATTGTAAATAGCATAGGTAATCTGTGAAAACACTTAAGAACAGAACGATGCAGAGCCATCCTTGTGATCAGGCTATCAGAGTACTCTTTCCTATCTCAGACGCATGAGCGAAAAATCAGGCGAAATAAGGTTGAAAATTTTCGAGCTGGACATAACTAAAAGTACAAAGCAGTGAGATAAACCAAATAGTTTTATGAGACTTGCCTTTGCAGCCATTCGCGACTCGGATATTTTCTTTGCCTCAGCAAGAACCTGAAGGTAAATGTCAACAAATCAAGGAAATAAGAAAAAGTTCATATTTTCCAAAAGGCGTAGGACAACCAAGGCAAAAGGAAGAAGGATCTTGTAAATTAGGCTGGGTTACTCGGAGATAAGAGGAAGATTACACACCTCCGCATCTTTGCGCTCTTGATGCTTCGTTTGAGAAAGAACCATGGACAATGCCCGCTTACGCTCAATCTCTTGGTAGATGTTGTAAGGTTCCTACATCAAGGCAAAACCCATATAACATATAATCTGAATTTCGGTAGGCCAGAAAGCAATACAAAGTGAGCTCAATTGGGTGAATTTTTGGAATTAGATCGTGCGACTTTTCAAAAGAAAAATAAAAATACATAATAGCAAATGAATTAATATGTTGCAAGTTTAAATGCTGAAAAACCTTGACAAGGAGGTGTCCAGAAACGTCATCAGGAGATGGAGCCCTAGAAAGTAAAATTGCACGAGATGCTACAGAAACAGATGAAAATTAGCAACAAAAAAAGAGAGAGCAGACGGGGGAGGGCATTGAAGTTAAACAATCAAATTCAACAATTTCAAAACCAAACAAAGATGATAGACTAATGCATTTACAATTGAAGAATAAATCAGCAAAGATAAGAATCAATAATGAAATTACCAGATCTGGGAAGAAGGTTTCGGATTGACGATGCTGAAATGTTTCATAGGAATCGATTCTCTGAAACTTCTGCGTTTGACCTCATGGTTCTTCTTTGCACAGAGGGAGTAGAAAGAAGAGAGCGTGACGGGGATGTTTTTGGGGAAGAGGAAGGGATGCCTTGAAAAGAGAGGGAGTAGAGGGAGTAACGCCCCATCATCTTCGGTCTTAATTGCAGTTTCTATTTTTATTACTCAGATTTAGGCGCCAAATTGCCTTATTTAGCAAAGTTTCTTATTCACTTGTGCTTTTATATATATATTGATATATACTATATATTATTTTCTTAATTTGCGCGCTTCACCAAAATGGTAAAACTTAACCCGGGACGGAGGGAATATATAAGGGTAATTATAATTTTATATATTTGGGTATAGGAACGAATGTTTAATAAAATATGAAATTTTTTATAATTTTTTAGAAAAAGTGAAAAATTTTGAAAAAAATATATTTTTATACTTATATATAATATATAAGAATAATTTTAGTTTTATAAATTTGTTTATAAGAGTAATAGACAAAATTAATGTGTAAGTGTGAATTTCTGTAAAATTTTAGTTATTGTCTGAATTTTTAAGAGTTTATTATGTCATTATTGGTCCCTAATTCATGCCCCAATGAAATATAAATATTCGATTATTCGTTAAGTTCCGAGAATCTAACGTCCACCGTGGACTGTCTCCATCTCCGCAGCTCCTCCGCTAACAATGTCACAAGCAGCGTCAGCCGCATCACTCACGACGAACGGCGTCAAAATGGTGACAACATCTCAGGCATACCTAGAAGGCAGCTTGGTCACCGAAACTAAAGTCCTGATTTCAGACCTATGCCGTCAATTTTACAACCTAGGATGGGTCTCCGGTACCGGCGGAAGCATCACCATCAAGGTCCACGACGACTTCATCCCTAAATCCCACCAGCTCATCGTTATGTCCCCCTCCGGTAACATCTTCATCCACTTCTCTCTATCTCTGTTATTCCTTGTTTGGATTGTGTTAATTGATTTGGGTTTGTGCGTATAGGTGTGCAGAAGGAGAGAATGGTTCCTGAGGATATGTATGTTCTGTCGCCAACTGGGTCTTATTTGTTTTCGCCGGTTCCCAAGCCATACCCTCATAAGGCTCCTAAATGTTCTGATTGTGCTCCTCTTTTCTTGAAGGTAGATGAAATGATCGGCCTCCAAAACCCTTTTAATTGTTTTAAGCTCTTTAATTGTTTCAGTTGAAATTAGCATCCAAAACCCTTTAATTGTTTTCAGTTGAAATTGGCGAAATAATCTGTGACCTGCTAAATCTATTACAAGAAAGACAATCGATGATTTATGTATTACTTTCGTCATTCATTTAGGGACGGAGTGAGTATGCGTAACTGTATTTTTTGAAGTGCGAGTCTAGATTATGCATGTAACTGTGTTTGATTGGAATGTTGGTGCTCTTTTGTTGTATTATCTAGTGAATTGTATTCACACAACTCTTATTTTGCATAGCCAGCCTAATTTTGGTATCCTTTGCTTCTCTTGGTTATGTACATTGGTAATTGTGAATCTTTTAATTGCTCTCATTTGACCATAGTTGATATTTAGTGTAATGAGCTTACTTTACTTTGTGCTCCTGATTTTTTTTATTTCACTTTTCTCCTATAACATTAGAGTGGTTGTTGTTTTCAGGCATACGACAAGTGCAATGCTGGCGCTGTTATCCACAGTCATGGGATGGAATCTTGTCTTGTTACTATGCTCAATCCATTGGCAAAAGAGTTCAGAGTAAATTTTACACCATCCCTTACTCGTTTTCTTCTTTGTTTATTGTTGTTGGTGGTGGGGTGGGGGTACTGACGGTCTAGTTTTATGACTTGTAAGCATTGAATAGAGCGAGGGACTCAGTTCAGAGCTAGTGCTCACTAAATGTCCTCTAGGCCTCATTCGCACTGCATTTGTGAATTAAAATGTCATTGTATTGTATTCCTTTCCTCTCCAACCTCTAAGAGAATTTAGTTTCACCCTATATCAGAGAATCAAACAGTTAACTCTATCTAGTTCTTGATTAGGGATGACTTTTTCATTATTCTGCTTGCTATCGCTTTCATCTCAACGATTTGTTTTCTTTCTCTTTGCAGATTACACATATGGAAATGATAAAAGGAATCCAAGGGCATGGGTATTATGATGAGCTTGTGGTGCCCATAATTGAAAACACTGCCCACGAGAGAGAACTGACAGATTCTCTTGCTGCAGCTGTATGCTATGCTCTTCATTTTTTTCTATTGCTGTGACTTTAAATTTGATTACCATATTTACTGGTGTCACTTTTCTGTATACTAAAATGTATTGTTAAAGATATATGAAATTGGTATTATAAGTGCGTTCTGAAGCTGCTCTTTACATGTACTTATCTCTAATATATTTTCTGATCTCGGCAGGGAAGGAATCATGTTAAGATATCATGATCACATTCTTATTAAGTGTTAATTCTGTGTTCCTCAGGCAAAAGAACTTTTAAACAATCCTTAGGAAACTACGTTTATGGCTCCTTTTATTGCAGCAAGAACCTTTGGCATGTTTGATTCTTTATCAGGAGTGAATTTTTTTTTTTAGATGATTGATTTAATCTCCCTTTCATCAGATTGAAGCTTACCCCAAAACAACAGCTGTGCTAGTTCGAAACCATGGTGTATACGTATGGGGTGATAACTGGATCAATGCCAAAACTCAGGTTTGTGTTATGTAGGGGAAGGTTTGATTTATTCATAATCGCTAAGGAGCACCTAAGTATTAAGAACTGTTATGGAAAATTTTAGTGATTAAATGATTCACATAATCATTTTGACTTTTGCTTGTCCGTTCTCCCAATTATGTTTCTCCAGGCTGAATGTTACCATTATCTCTTTGATGCTGCCCTTAAGCTGCATCAATTGGGCTTGGACTGGTCTTCTCCTAGTCATGGTCCCATTGCCCCAAAAACGTCTATCAAGGCAGGGACCGTCGTATCAGATAATAAGACTGAACCAACTCATGTAAGTTGAAGTATTTTTATTTTCGCTCGATGTATAGCGGGGTGGGGGGGTGGGGGTCTGTAACGATGATGATTAATTTGTTTCATCTGAAACTATTTTTGCAGCGTTGCATTGTTCTGGACATTGAAGGGACAACCACTCCCATCTCATTTGTTACTGATGTTCTTTTTCCATTTGCCCGCAACAGTGTTGGCAAGCATTTGGATGCAACATATGACACCGCCGAAACTCAAGATGATATCAAGTTATTACGTTCTCAAGTGAGTTTTTTTCTTTCTTTTTTTCTTTTGTGGGGGGCTTATTTGAATTTATTGTTCTGTAAACAAAGTTGGTGATATTTCCGTGTATTTCTCGCAGGTACAGAATGATTTGGAACAGGGAATTGCTGGTGCAGTGCCCATTCCTTCTGATGATTCCGGGAAAGAGGATGTGATTAAAGCTATGGTAGCTAATGTCGAAGCAATGATAAAAGCCGACAGGAAGATTACTGCCCTAAAACAGTTACAAGTAAGAAAAAGTTTCGTTTTAGAACAATAAGCCATCTGTTTTTAAGTGACTTACATCTGATCTGGCCAGCACTGACATCCAGGGACATATATGGAGAACTGGTTTCCAGAATAAAGAATTGGAAGGGGTTGTTTTTGATGACGTTCCTGAAGCTCTTGAGAAGTGGAATACTTTGGGCACAAAGGTAGTTTATAGTCTGACCTCTCCTCCTAGGATATGCAAAATGCTACTCCCTGTCTCCCAAAATGAATGTCCATTTCTGTTCTAGAACAAAAAATGGACATTCATTTTGGGACATTGATAGTATGATTGTTTCACACGTGATCAGTTAGAATACAATTATACAATGTATATGTATATGTAATGTTTTATTTTAGTTTAGTTTAGGATAAGTTGCATAAAGTTTGACTTTAAACTTCATTGGACGTCTTATTTTCAAATGATGGTTATTTGACATTCTCATTGTTGGGAAACGACGACAAATATAATAGGCCCACAAGCAATGGAAGAACAATAAAGAAGGAGAAAATTGCACAAGAACACACAACACCAAAAGAGTTGGTTACCCAGTTCATTCTAATCAAGAAGTACGTCAGGGGGCACTAACAAGCCAGGATTATTCTCAATAATCTCACAATATGATGTTACAATGTGCTTATAGCCGTCACTTGGCTATATATAGGATACCAGAGATAACCCTAATCCTAGGCACAAGAAAGAAATCAGAAAAATAGGTCAAAACAAGCCCAGCCCATAACTGCTGCCGCCGAGCACGACCGTGCTTTACAAGTTGCACGGCCGCGACAAGAACCCGCTCTAGTGACACGACCGTGTCACATAGGCTGCACGATCGTGTCCTGTTTCCTGCCCTTTTCTTCCTTTTCCTCCTAGTCTTCCCAGCTTGTCTCTACTCCAACAATTTCCCACCTAAAGACAATGCCAAATTCCATAACTACCGCCTTCAAACTCCCACCCGAGCCTAACTTCCCAAACATACGTCAGTGGCCAAACTGAAACAATTGGTAGTGCCCGGCCTCTTCCTCTAGTTACCCAAGTGAGTTGAAGCTGAGCGAAGCTTCAACGTAGATGTCGGCTCCACAGTGCCTTGAGTGTTCACCTCGAGTGATCCTCCTCGCACTTCCCCGCTCACTTGCCCGTACTTCAACCTTGAACTGCACGATCCTCCATGCTCGACACCATCCTGATCTTTCCGTGTCGTCTTAGCAACCCTTCGTGTCACAATTCTCCCAGCTACCGCCACCATGTTGGTGTTGTTGAATCCCCATTCTCTCTACCGGTCGGCTTGAATGCTCAACAAACTCTTCCCATTATACCGTTTCGTGGAATTTCTCCACCTCAACGATCACCACGGCCTCGCCGACCTCCACTAGAATGCACCATTGCTTTCCCCGAGTTGACCATGTTGTATGTGGTGTAAAACATCTTCTCCATACCACCCCGAGCTATCACGAGCTATCAGGTTAGCTCCCTTGGTAACCTTTCATGACCGACAACCGAAGGCGACCACACAACCTTTCCTATCCAGTTGCCCAATGAAAATTAAGTTTCTATTTAAATCCGGAATATGTTGCATATCACGAAGCCGCAACATAGTTACATCCGTTGCCTTTACTCGAACGTCACCCTTCCCTTCAATTTTTACCGGATTATCATCTTCTAGATGAACAACCCCAAAATCGCCGGAGACATACTGCTCCATCCCTTCCCACTCCATCCCTTCCGCACTAGTGTATGAGTGAAAACGTAGCGCCCGAATTCAAAACCCACTAATCTGTCAGACTGCTCACTTAAGATTATTGCATCCGTGATTTCCTCCGCAACATCCAATCTCCTCTCATCTCCCGACCCCTCTGGACACGTCCTCCTGATATGCCCCCTCTTCCCACATTTTTGGCACTTAATCGTCTTTGATTTCCAGCCACCCTACTCTTTTCCCCGACCGTCAGTGCAAGCCTCGATGTTTGCCATTTGCTTTTCCTACGAATTTCTTTGCCCAGAATCACATCTACAACATTACTAAATTTCAACTTTGCCTTCCCTGTTGATACATTAACTGCTATTGTAGTTGTATCCCAATTGTCTGATGATAACAAGATTAATGCTTTCACTTCATCATCGAGAGTAACACTTATCGAAAATAACTGGGTCGCGATAGATTTGAATTCACTTATGTGTTTCGTTGCCGACATGCCCTCTGCCATTCTCAAATTCAGCAATCTCCTTATCAGATGAGCCTTATTTGCTGCCGATGGCATCTCATACATGTTCGCCAGCATCTCCAATGTCGTCTTGGCTTCAAGCATATTCTTGGATACGTCGTTGCCTCGTTGGTCAACGTCTGCCTTACAAGACCCAACGCCTTTCTATCCATGACCTCCCACTTCTTGGCATCGATCTTTGTAGTCTTCTATTCCTGGATCATATAAAGATCTTTGTTCCACAACACGTCCTCGATTCGTGTCCGCCAGAAATTGTAATTTGTTCCGTCAAACTTTTCGATGAACACCTTATTACCATCCTCCAAAGTCCCCACAAGATCTTCAATGTCCTTGACAACGAATCTAACTTTGGATCAAGAATCAAAAGCTCTGATACCAGTTGTTGGGAAACGACGACAAATATAGGTCCACAAGCAATGGAAGAACAATAAAGGAGAAAATTGCATAAGAACACACAACACCTCATGAGTTGGTTACCCATCCTTGTAATCAAGAAGTACGTCTGGGGGCACTAACAAGTCAGGATTATTCTCAATAATCTCACAATATGATGTTACAATGTGTTTATGGCTGTCACTTGGCTATATATAGGATACAAAAGATAACCCTAATGCTAGGCACAAGAAAGAAATCAGAAAAATAAGTCAAAACAAGCCCAGCCCGTAACTGTTGCCGCCGAGCACGACCGTGCCAAGAACCCGCTCCAGTGACACGACCGTGTCACATATGCTGCACGAATGTGTCCTGCCCTTTTCTTCCTTTTCCTCTTAGTCTTCCTAGGTTGTCTATACTCCAACACTCATTTGCAAACATATTCAACTTACATGATATGCTTACAATTGAAATTTGATTGAAATCCTTTCATTTTTCTCTTAAAACTTTGGTTTCCATGCATCTGGGTGTTGCTCAAAAATAAACCCCACATGAAAGCTATTGATGCATATTATGATGATGTTTGTGCTGCATGTGTCACATGTTTCGCGTGTTTCTTTGTCTTTTCTGATTCCTCTTGCCATCTTGAATGTGGTTTATATGTAGTTTCTGATAATTTTATATATGTGTCCATGTGCATCAAGCTCACGAGTAACATTATTCCTATAATTTTTTTTGCCTCAGGTGTACATATATTCTAGTGGGAGCAGATTGGCACAGCGGCTATTATTTGGATTTACAAAAAATGGCGACTTGAGAAAATACTTGTCTGGCTTTTTTGATACCACAGTGGGGTAAATCTTACTAGAAAAATAATTTACCTTGAAGAACTTACAAAACAAGCTCTTTTAATAGGGGCTTATATATAGTGAAAGCACAATTAAGCATCATAATGTTGTACCATGTGCAGGAACAAGAGAGAAACAAAAAGCTATGCAGAAATCTCGGAATCTTTAGGAGTGCATAAGCCGTCAGAGATTCTATTTGTGACTGATGTTTATCAAGAAGCTGTAGCTGCCAAGGCGGCAGGTAACCTTATGCTGCACAGACTTTACACGCACATGCACACGCTGGCCCTCTCACTCTTAACGTCTGTCTAATAAAGATGTTGCCAACTAGAGCTTCTCTTAAAGCTCTACAATGGTCCACCATTTTGTTGGGTTTGATTATGATCTCAAATAATATTTTATGCTCAACATAGAAGCGAGCTCTGCTTTATTTGACTCGGTTATGGCTGATTTGCCATGTAAATTGGTCAAACTCGAACATATGTTCCTTGGCTTGAGTTGGACCATGATGTTTGGCCTTGTTCGGCATGCTCTCTCTCTCTCTCTCTCTCTCTCTCTCTCTCTCTCTCTCTCTCACACACACACACACAGAGATCTGCACAGGTTGGAATAATCTTTTCCATGAATTTGTGTTTGATTGTATAATGAATGTTTACAGGGTTGGAGGTGGTAATCTCAATCAGGCCAGGAAATGGAGCACTGCCAGAGAATCATGGATTTAGAACAGTCACAACCTTCTCAGATATATAAAAATAAGGAATTGGATTATTATTATTATTATGCTTGTGATTCTGTGTTTAAGCATGACACATGTAATCAATAATTGGATGATGCACTGTATCTATTATGCAAAAACAAGTAAATTATATTTTTTTAAAAAATATCGACAAGTCATTTATTTCATGTGTTATTGTTATATTAAGATAGGAAAGCCCACAAATACTTGCATGTATAAAAAGAAAAGGTGTGTGAGGCCAGCTTTAAAGCTGAATGATATTTTCATGCTATAAAGTAAGACCAAGTGTGTAAGTTGTTGTGTTGTGCTTTTCCTTGTGTTCTCATACTCACTTGATCTGGTCTCCTTTCTTTCTTGTCAAACTCACACTCATATTTTTCAATTTAAACTGCATTATTAGAGAAACAAAATGTCATTTTTAAGAAAAGACCTTTTCCTTTGTTCATACTCTTTAGGTAAGCTGATGATTAAGGTTGTCCCTAAACATTAAGATTTCCATCTCCCTTTTTGACTTCTTGTCATACAATTACAACTATTTATTTCATCATCCTTAACAAACCTTTTAAAAGGTCGTGTGACACAAACAAAATAGGCAGTTTTTATTTGTATATAACCTGAGCTCTCAACTTCACTTTCATTTCTTGAAGAAAAAAAAAACACACACACATGAAATTGAACTGTTCCAACAAGCTGTCAGCGGAAAAACTGTGCTGGATCAAATTAATTGATAAAGAAAAGTCAAATTATCTTGCAAAAAGTAACCTAAGCCTTAACTGTCTTGACAATGATATTTTGACTCTTTGGTCTCGTCGATGATATCTTCTAAGACCCCAAGGTGCTCCCTCCACCTTTAAAAATTAATAATAATGTCTTGAAATTTCAAATTTGGCTTAACTATTTGGATTTAGGACCAATGCCATTACAACACTTGGCAGTTACATGAAACCAAACAGTTGGCAGTTGGAGAGTTGAGACGGCGTACAAGCTGAATCCGAGTTAAATGAAGGAGTCAGATGCATAATATGTACGAGAGATGAACAAAATATCTAAAAATATTCTTAAGTATTTTAAATAATAGTTGAAGTGTGCACAGTAAATATTAAAATAAACGGGTGAGATCAAATATATAACCATATTGTGGTGCACAGTGGAATTCAAAATATTTAACACCCATTGTCCCATAGTAATAAGACCCATTTTAATAGATGGACAAGTTTGACTTACCATTTCATCTTCACATGTCTCAGACTCTCAGTCAAGAAAAAGTAAAAAAAAAATAGGCAAAATTAAGAAACCCAAACGCCGAATTCATTTTCTTTTCATTCTGAAACAAAGATCATGAGATCGAATTCTACAATTGTAGCAAGGATCTCTACCTTAAAAATCTTCTACGAAGATGACCCAGTAACTCGCGGAGACGTCACCGGAAAAAGAGGCAACAGCTGCGGCTCGGCGGAGCCTCGTGGTGTTGCCGCCCTAGGGGACGGATGTAAATAATACCCTTTGTTAGCAATTGCTCTATCTTCCTCCGACGAAGAATTTCCCATCGACGGGGAAGACTTGTCAAATGGGTCTTCAATCAATGGCGTAACGGGGCTAAGAACAAGCGACGGAAAATCGAGAATGCTGGGAGACAAGATCTCCTTCAAACGGGGCGAATACCCAGAATTATGCCCGAATTTAGGCATCAACGGGTTGATCATCAACCCGTTTTTCAAACTATTTCTCCGTTCGTAAAGCTTGAACCCCTGTTTCTTCTGACCAGTTTTGATTGGAGGAATGGATATTTTCGAAGATGGGGGTGGATCTGGTTGGCTCGGTTTGGAGGCTTGTTTTGCCGTTTCGGAGGATCCGGTTAGCATTTGAACTACTTGTTTGAAGGTTGAGGTATCCGCTTGTACGAAGGTTGTCGGGTACGGATTGGTATCGGATCTAGAAACGGGTTTGGGAGTCAGGGGTGGGGTTTGAATTTGGCCATGGCCGACTCCATTGCTGTTGCTGCTGCTGACGTTACTGTTGGGAGAGTTTGTGGGAGATGGGTTTTCTCTTTCTTGAATTCTAGAGGCGATTTCCATTGATGGGTCTGCTCTGTTTCTCCCCTACCCACCTCTTTCTAGAGAGAGAAAGTGAAAGAAAGAGAGGGAGGGAGGGAGAAGAGATGTGATTGGGTGGAGAAGAAGGGAGGGGGATGAGTGAAAAAACAAGGCTTTTTAGAGAGGATTGCTTAAGTTGCTTTTGTTTTATTCTGCACTTGCACTTTTAGCCTTCACCATTCAATTTCTCTCTCTAGACTTGTATTTTCTCTCTCTAGGTTTCAATATTTTAAGAAAACTTTTATGTTTAATTTGTCAATACGGTGAAGTCACATCTTTCTTAGAGGTATACTCCTTCCGTCCCAGTGATCTTTGAAAATTTTAAAATGGCACGGAAATTAAGGAATATTATTATAGTATTAGGAGAGAGAATGAGTGAAAGAAGTGTTGTGAGTGTGAAAAATTAAATAGGAGAGAGAATGAGTGGGATGAATAGTTAGGAGAGAGAATGTTGTGAGTGTAAAAGTAAAGTAGGAGAGAGAATGAGTGGGGTAGAAAGAGTATAAAAATAATAAAAACTTTCTATTTTAGGATTTCTTAAAATTAGCGGGACGCCCAAAAATAGAAACTTTTCTTAAGATCGGTGGGACGGAGGGAGTACTCAATATTTTAAGAGCTTCGCCTAACATATCATATGAAGTTAAAATATACTCCCTACGTCCCATTTCTATGTGGATCTACTTTTTTGAATACGAAAATTAAAAAAAAAAAAGTAGGAAAAAGAAATAAGTGGAGGAGGTGTTTACGAGTATAAAAAATTAAATAGAAGAGAGAATGAGTGGGATGAATAGTTAGAAGAGAGAATGTTGTGAGTGTAAGGGCAACTCCAATGGGAGGAGTTAGCAAAAGGTACCAAAATCAAATTTTGATACCTTTCACACACTATTCATAGGATACCAAATTTACATCTCCAATGGAGAGAGTTAACTTAAGGTACCAAAATTAAATTTTGGTATATTTCAAAAATTTTAACTAATTAAATATTTTTAATAATTACATATGAATGATTATTTTATTATTTTATTATTATTTTATTATTATTTTATTATTATTATTATTATATTATTATTATTATTATTATTATTATTATTTATTATTATTATTATTATTATTATTTTATTATTATTATTATTATTATTATTTTATTATTATTATTAATTTTTATTATTATTATCATTATCATTTTTATCTTATTATTATTTTATTATTATTATTATTTTATTATTATTATTTTATTATTATTATTATTATTATTATTTTATTATTATTATTAATTATTTTATTATTATTATTATTGTATTATTAATATTTTATTATTATTATTAATTTTTATTATTATTATTATTATTATTATTATTATTATTATTATTATTATTATTATTATTATTATTATTATTATTATTATTATTATTATTATTATTATTAGCCCTTTTTTGTCAAAGACCAAAAATATAAATAATAAAAATAATACAAATAATACAAAGAGAGTTAGCCAAGGTACCAAATTTGGTACCTTCACTGACTCTCTTTTAAATTTTGGTACCCCAAGTTTACCCCATTGGAGATTCTAACTCCTTTGGGAGGTACCAAAATTTGATTTTGGTACCTCTCATTGGAGTTGCCCTAAAAGTGAAATAGGAGAGAGAATGAGTGGGTGAAATAGTAAAGATTCTTTACCATTTTGGATAGTTTACACTGGAGTGAAACGTCCAAAAAAAAAAAAAAATCCACACTGGAGTGGGGCGGAGGGAGTAGATATAAAAATTAAATTTTGATATTATGCAATTATTCATATAAATAATGAATATTAATTTATTTTTTTTAAGAATAGATATTAAAATTTAATTTTAATTTTATGTAAAATTACTATTTTTAATAGCTAGTATTAAATTAATTATTAAAATTTTTATTTTGATATTATTAAATACTCCCTCCGTCCCGCTAATATTAGCACAAACACTGTTTGCGCGGAAATTAAGGAATATGATATTTTAATAAAATGTTGTGAGTGTAAAAGAATGAGTGGAGAGAGAATGAGTGGAGGGTGTAATAAATTATAATGGTGTTGTGAGTATTAAAATAATGTAGGAGAGAGAATGAGTGGGGTTGGGTGAATATTTTATTAATATAAAATTTCCTTTTTGGGAGTGTGCGGATATTAGCGGGACGCCCAAAAAGGAAAGTGTGTTAATATTAGCGGGACGGAGGGAGTATATGTTATATCTGTAATATTTTAACTAAGTAAATATAATATATAATTAAAAATAAAATAAGGGGTTTTACCGATAAATCCCTAATATAGAGTGGAAATTAACAATAAAAATATCACATTTCAATTTTTAAATTAGTATCTGAGTTGAAATCAAAACTTACGTAGCGTCTTTAACTCTCTTATAATAATTTTAAATGGCCAAAATGCCCCACTCTCGATTCACGTCTTGTTCTCCTTCTCTCTCTTTACACATTCGATTTCTCTCACCGCATTCCCGTCTCCCTCTCTCGTGCCGATCAATTACAGTCCTTTTCGAATCTAAGTTTTAATTTTTTTTTGCTAATTATGTCGAGATGTGAAATTGGGCTAGTTTGAGATTTTAGGGTTTTGGAGATTTTAATTTTTGGTTTGGTTTGGTTTTTTAGCTTGGAGATTTATAATGGTTGATTCATTGATTGTGTAATGAGTTGTAGGGTTTTCATTATTCTGACTTTTAGGTGGAGATTAGGTTGTAATCTTGTTCACTGAGCATGAACTTAATTTGTGCGGCTGCTTGTTGTTGATTTCCGTCCCGCTATAAATCGCACACTTTTTTTATTGGACGTTCCATTATAAATCACATACTTTTTAAAATGGCAAAGAATCTTTACTATTCCCTTCACTCATTCTCTCCTACATTATTTTAATATTCACAACATCATTATAATTTATTATTTTCTTCACTCATTCTCTCACCTATTTTATTTTTACACTCACAACATTCTCCATTATTTTTTTCTTTAATTTATGTGTAAACAATAACTATGTGATTTCTACCTCGACGGAGAGAGTATTTGTAATTTAACACAAAGACCACAACAAATAAATATGAACCAGTTTTTTAAAAATCGTTTGCCTAGATCACTTAGCCCCGTCTTGACATTATGCGGCCATTAATTTTAAAAATCGTTTGCCTAGATCACTTAGCCTCGTCTTGATATTATGCAGCCATTAAATGCTATGATTAACGTCAAATTCGTTTATAATATAAACGCATTTAGTTAGAAAATCATCCCCTTAGTGCCCTATTTGCCGACAAGTCGGGCTATTCACTGCGTAACAACACGCAAGATCCGTTTTGCTGTTTTAATATTTTTAAAAAATATTTGGTACTAAAATGACATCGTATCGTTTCTTATTTATATAAATTCCAAAAATCCTCGAACAAAGACTTAAGTAGTGAATTGATTTCTTGAAATCTCAAATCTCAATCTAACGCATACAAACAAAATTATTAAATCAATTTCCATCTCCATCTTAGTTCTCTCTTCATCTTCCTCAGCTCGTTTCCAACATCAATTGTTAAGTCAAGCATTAAAAGGCTTCGTCATTCTCCTCCACCTCAGGCTTTGTCATTCTCCCTCCACCTCTCTATCTCGCAGCCACATCAAGTTATTTCACTAGTATAACATAAATGTTGTCCGTAGGCCTGTTTGGACCCTAACTAAGCCCCGCCTAGACGCTTTAGGCACTAGGCCCAATTTGAACGCCTAGTTGTCGCCTAACGATTTTTATAACATAGACCAGAACAATGTCTTCCCTCTTACTAATTCCTCTATGAAATAAAAAACGAGGGTTAAGAAAATGTCCAATTTTTAACATATCTTAAATATTTTGGGATTAAGAAAATAATAAAATAAAATAAAGAATGAATTTCCTGATTTGGTATGAGAGTTGAGACCACCATTGTGGACTAAGATAATATCTTAACAAAAAACAGGCCAAGTAGTCATTATTAAGGTCAATGCCCCGATGGACGGTTCTTACAAAGTAATGGCAGCTTGCAACCTCTAAATTACTAGAACTTTAAAAACATTACTCCATTAAAATAAATATCTACTTCTTCCATCTCAATGATAAATTTACAAATTTTCTTTGATTGTCTCATTGATAAGTTACACTTCCCCATAATAGAAAAAATATAATACTTATTTATTAACGAGATTCACTTGTTATACTGATAACAACTATTATCCAACTAGTATATCCTGTGTAAACATATCGATGGAGCGGAAGGAGTATTTTTTATTAACATTCATTTAAAAAAAAAATATACATTTATATTTATACAAAAGAAATAATTTATTTTGGGTGAAGGAGTGCTATTTATCTATTTATATCTCAATTAGATATTTATCATTTTAATTTAATGTGAGTTTATAATAAAAACTTAAATCTATCAGAAACATCTTGAGTGTTTATTTATAATAAACTTTTAAATGAAAATAAGTGACGCATTAGTTGGAAGTATGGGTGATATTCGAGAAAAAGGGACCACTTTCATGTTATATGCTGCATAGATATTTCACAAGGATTTGGCTGGCTCTTTTGTTGTGGTCACATCAGAAAAAAAAAAAAAAAAAAAAAAACTATTTAAAATAAAATTAAGAAAAAAATACTTATACTGCCTAAAATATCATTATTTAGCCGTAAGGTCTGACTAACACTCTTTCTTCTACTTAAAGTAATCATTATTTAGCCTTAAGATCTGACTAACACACTTTCCTAATACGGCCAACCTCGACGACTTGCATAAAGACTAGATCAATGTAGTTAAATACTAATCTAACAAGTCATCGTCCAGTTTATTAAATCTGGATATTCATTTAGGGATATAAAAAATGGATATTAATTTAGGGACGGAGTGAGTAATATGCCAAAACTTCATTGTAAGCAAAAACTATATGGTTTAAAAGAGAATGAGCACAGATGGAAAATGATATTCATCTATAAGCATTGACTGGGCAAACAATGATTGAGTATATTCAAACAAAACTCACACAAGAATAATATTTTTCACTGACAACAATAAAAATAAGTTCAATTTGAGAGGAGGGTGTTACCGTAAACTAAGAAATCTACCACAGTTCAATCCATGTGGAAGGTCAAAGCGTCATTTTCTTGGCTCTGGTGAGTTTACAGAAGAAGCAAATCTGTACAGAAAACATAGACAAAAACCAAACAAAAGAAATCAGGCGATAATTGATGGAACAAACACGTATAAATGGTACGTATGAAAATGAAAGTAGGAAACTCACTGTCACAAAGATTGTGAGACTTTAATTGAGTGCTTGAATTGTGATGCATGTAAAAGTGATTTTATCACAGAGCCCTTGCCACAGTTTTAAACTCGGTCAAACATGAATGTAGTATTTTCTGGCGCTTTTGAAGAGACTGTCGTTCATTCTGAAGATTATCTATTGCTCCAGGTGCAACAAACATGTCCATGAATTTCTCATCGTTTACTGCAAACAAGTCCAGTCCAAGTTCAACCACAAGTTGTTCCCGGCTGTTCAGAAAAAGGGAGAACAATTAGTTCTTTATGATTTAACTTCATCTAGAAAATGGTCATTGAGCAACAATTATGGAAGTTGTGAGCTACGAGTATATTCTACTCCCTCCATCCCTAAATTAATGTCCAAATTTCCAAAGACTATTTGTCCCTCTTCAATTGGGAACGGGGAGCAACATTTTACAGGACTTGAACAAAGCAGAAGAGATAAGGCATGCTTACCAGGGGGTCAGAAAGCCAGAATTCAAAGTTGAAGTCACACTTCGCTCAACCAACACTTCACGTATCCGTGCAAAATGATGTGCAGCCGATGAACAAATCTCTGAGTAAGCTGATCCTGTTCTCAATCCATTGTCTCCATTACCAAATAAAAGAGCACCACCATTTTGGCCATTTCTGTTGTTACCCATTACTCTAGGATGGCGTTTTCTTGCTCCAACCTCAACACAGTTTCCAAGTTCCTTCTTGATTCCATAATTACTATCCGAAGGAAGATCAGGTGATGGTGTCTCAGGTACTGTCATTTGAGAGTCTCGAAGAACTTCTCTACCTTCTACAGTCTTTCCTGGTGTCGTTTCCTGAGTATTCTTGCCTGGAGGTACGTTCTCCTGGTCTTTGAAAGCTTCATTTTGCAACACTGCCCCGCCATCAGATAGTTCAAGACAAGCAGAACTAGCTGATGCTTGCTGGAGTCTGTAAATGGAGCTTGCACCTAAACTCCCTAAAAAGTCATTGTCATAACAGACCTGGGAATATGGACTAGTAACTGAGTCAAGATGGTGCCGGACCAGTTGCTTGCATTTTTTAGCAAGATCCAGTATGAAGCAGTTGTAAGAGTGCCGTAAAGCAGCATGAAAACCTACATATCCTTCCATGTCTCCAGTTTTCCTTCCATCTAACAGATAAAAGGATGAAACGGTCATGAACAGTTCTAGAAAGAAAACAGTTTCTAAGTAGTTCATCAACAATTGAGTGCTTCAATTGTTCACTTATTCCAGCAATTGCACTGAAGTTCATGTTTGAAAATCAAACATTTTTGATATTATTGTCCATAAATAATCCAACTTTTGGGGATTATTACAGTTTCCAAGCTTGACACTGAACATGTGCCACATTTTCTAATGCACAGCAGTAGAAATGACAATAATCCTCAAGAAAGGATGAAGGCATGAAGCTATCAATTACAAAAAAAAAAAAATGAGAGAAACAAGCTATTCAAAAGAAAACTTTTTGTTCTTACAGTCTTTGTCCCGGTGGTGATTTCGTTCCATAGCAATATCGAAGAGGTTCCGCAATACAAAGGCAAGTCGATCACATGCCGTGTCAAGAAGAGGGGCAAGCCATGACCTGGCAGCAGCACGGGCAATCTCTGCAGCAGCCTCTGTAAGTCCCCTACTTCCACCTCGGCCAGCATGGGCAAGTAATATATTTGCCACCTATCAGAGGAAACAATTAAATATTGCTCCTAAACGCGATGAAGAAATTTACATGTAGCAAATTTACCTTCTCTCTTGACACTGGTGGGCATTCAATGGAATATGTAGCACATCGGAATTCATGCATCACTCTTTCGAAAGCAGCACCACCATATAAACGAAGGGTAGCATTGGGTGGTTTAATACTGGAAGTAAGACCAGGCCAGCTGCCACAACCACTTTCTGATTGCTCCTCCGCTGTTGTTCTTCCCCATTCCTCAGGAGCTGGATCTGCTGCTCCATCAACTAGTGCTCCCTTCACCAACAGACAAGATACCCTTAGTACTCACTTAAACTTCATTGCAAGTTGGAACAAACTTAAAACCTTGTTTTTCTTTTTTTTTCTTTTTTTTTCTTTACATTATAATTAAGTTCCACACACATAAGAGTTTCAATATCAGCTATAACGCACCACATGATTGCAAATAGAAGAGGCATGCAACATTGCAGATCTTCGAAGGTGAGCAACATCAGAGGTGGCCTCTATTTTGGCCTCCATTTTGGTCAATTCAGCTGTTACTTCACTGCAACGCTGTTCAAGCAAAGCCAATGTTGCTGGTGCAGCTTCTTTGTAACGCTTCTGAAGCTCGGACTCCAAATAATCTCTGAGACAGCCAAAACCAATGTGGGACCTATACTTTTCTTCATCATACCCGCCTTTAACACCATCACGCAAATGGCGTTGTACTTCTACATCCACCTGAGCTATTTGCCTGCGGAATTCATCATTTGAGACGGTGCTCCTCTCCTTTGGCAGGGCCACAAAGAAAGGGCGGGTATTCTCTCCCAGGTAACCACTTGCACTCAAATATCGATCCACTTCCCATCGATCAGTGAACTCCTGAATAGATAAAACCTCAAAATGAATATGAAAAAACTCCAATGCAATTGTGAAACCACAACATGCTAAAAGAAGGGTTCATTCTCAACTCCATCTAACTAGAAACGGCTTCCAGCTATCAATGGATCTATCAGAAGGAACTACACCAACAATATAAGTAATAAATATGCTGTGTCAGTGAGTATAGTCTATACGTCATTACAGGCTTCCTTATTGATTTATGCATAATGTAAGCATTTGACTAAAAGTATTTTAACATCTTTACATATTACACAATTACACTCGAAAACAATTAATTAGGTGTCATATCACAAAGAATGCTTGCTTTATATGTTCAATGACATATTCAGCCATACAGTTCATTAGTAATTACTGCCTAAAGGTTTCACATTATCATTTCAAAAACTTTATATTCATCTAAAGTCAAAACTTTAAAAACTGGTACCTTGAGCCGGTTATCAAATTTGGAGACAACAATTAAAGTTCTGCGAAAGGTTGGATCAATTTCGCGAATGCAATCCAGCCACAAAGATGAGCACCACTCCACACTACTCTGTTGAAGGAACAAAAGAATGCGATGGGGTGGACTAGCCAATGTCTTCACCATTGAGAGAATCTCTTCTGGCGTGCTTTCAGGTTCTCCTTTCTTTGCCTGCCGATGCAGTTTCAAACAATTATAAGACTTACAACAAAATAATCTCAAACATTACATGATTACAGAACAATCAGGCCATCTGTCTTTTTTCATCAGTAAAGAGTCTCAAAGGATTACCTTCAAAACAAACCCTGGAGTGTCAATAATGGTAAGATTAGGACAATGTGCATATTCGGCTCTCATCACAATTGGTTTAGGAGAAACAGCTGTTTTGGCTTTCTTTAGCAGCGCATCCGTCCGTGATTTAATGGTATCTGCTACTGCTGATGCTAAAGTAATAGCACTTCCATATTCCTCGGAATCCTCATCCTGATATTACAATCAAATCTCAGCATATTGAAAAGCAGTGACAGCTAACTACTATAATGTACAATTACAAACTTGAACATAATCATTGAGTGGAATTCTTACTAGAATTAATTTCTTACAACGTCCTAGACAACAAACAAAAGCATTATGTTTACACAAAGAGTACGATACAATGAGAGATCATGTATATAGCATAGTATCTACAGCTCACATTACATTCCCTTGTCCATAATAGACTATTTAGGATTAGAATTAACAAATTAATACGTTTCAACAGTAAATTTAATACTATTAACTAAAAGCTCTTAAGTTTGGTACAACAAAATGCTTCATATCCCATCATCAGAGCATTTTTTAGGAACTTTGAACCTATATATGATTAATTTTACAAACCTTAGCTATCTGTTCTCCTTCATAAAAACCCTAATGGACTGAAAAATCAAAACCCTAGTTGGGAAGTGGAGTTGAGATTAGAAATGTACAATGCCCAACTTATTTGAGGATAAACAACTACTTGATAAGAATTGACCTGAAAGCGGCACCTGGGATCCATAGCGGTTGGATCATGGACCATTTGAAGAATGAGTGGTCGTCGGGTCCCCATTTCAACTTCACGAACATTGAACCGAAATCCAAGAAGGGCTTCGAGAAGCGAGCTCTTTCCATCTGACTGTCCACCAAGGGCTACGATCTCAGGTATAGGGAGCTTCTCACCGAAGGCGACGGCAGCCGACTGGAGTCGATTGTAGGCTTCAAATCGAGACTTGAATTCTGAAACGGATCTATTAGAGAAGGAAGACGGGTCCATTGGTGGATTGAGGTGGTGTTTTCTGGAAACGGAGGATGAATTAGACTTTTCGGAAGGGGTTTTGGTGGGTGTGGTAAGGTAAGTGTTGGAGGTCGCCATTGGAGAGAGCGGGGACGAAGAGAGAGAAAGTAGAGAGGGAGAGCCGATTTGATTTTGAATTTGAATTTGGGAAATAACAGCCGTTTCTCAAAATAGGCATAAAATTGGGCCTCCATGAACAGATTTTGATTTTTGATGCCCGTTTTGATATTTAGACTTTGATGGACTTTTGGGTTGTTTCATTTGACTGAAGTTGGCATACTGGGCAGCCCGGAAAGGGCAGGCTAAGTGGGCTTTGTGACTGGGCCCGGCCTGGTCCGGTGGGATTCAGGTTTTGCCCTGGCCCGTTGAATAAGCCTTTTTTTAAATAAAATAAAAAAGTTTCTTTTAGTTTTCTCTTTTCTGTGTGAAATGAAGAATAGACCCTTGAATTAACTACTTCAGGATAGGGATGGCCAAATCGGACTGGAACCGGATCGGAATTGAAAAATTGAATCGGAATCGAATTGGAAAAGTCCGAAATCGCCATGAACCGTCACGAAAATCGAAATCGGGGTAACCGGAACCGGTTTGAAGCCGGGCCGATTAAGGATCACCAAAATGGTGAACCGGATAGGAAAAAGCCCGGAATCGGACAAAAATTCATTGTTTTTCAATAGAACCGGACCGGAACCGGATCGGAAAAAGCCCGAAACTGGACGAACTGGGGAGAAAACCGAAATCGGATTAACCGGAACCGTGAGCAATCTGGGCCGGTTAAGGGTCATACATTTTTCGAATCGAAACCGGGCCCAAAACCGGTTTTGGTCATCCCTACTACTTCAGGAGCATTTTCGTCATTTGGAAAGAAAATAAACCAACTTAGGATTGGTGTGCAATAGGCCTTCACACCTTTTGAATACGAAAATCTAAGCCCGGTTCCGCCGACAGGCCCATAACTTCCATGTTTGGTCCACGGGCAAACATTGACATGCTTTTTCGAGCCAGGTTTGTTGGTGACCTCAAATTAGGGGTGTAAGTGGTTTGGTTTAAATTGCGGTTTGAAATCGAACAAAATCAAATCATGCGGTTTAGTTCGGTTTTCAAGTAATCGTGATTTGGTTTGGTTTCAAAAATGTCAAACCGTTTGGTTCGATTTGGTCTGCGGTTTGGACCCCCAAACCACGGTTCGAAACCGCGGGATCGAACCACCAAACCGAACCAATAAACCAAACCACCAAACCGTTCAATATTAACCGTAGATATGTATATCTTTCATTTTCACCTTACATTTAGATTTGAAAACCCCTAATTCTATTCATAGGTTTTAGCCCATAACCTTTTTTTCTTTTGGTTAATCTTCTTGTAATAATGTTAATTCACTCTTTAGCAATACCATTACAAGTACTCAAATGACATGTTGTTATCATAAACATTGAAGCATAATTTCAAGTTGTGTTTAAATATTGAATATCTAATGTATGTTATGTTTGGAAAATCTAAACAAACATGACAATGAATTGTGTAGTTTGAAACCATGTTCTAATTAATGGTTTAAGCAATGTTCTATTTCATGGTTTGAATTGTGGTTTAAACCGCGGTTCGAACCGTAAAATCAAATCGCGGTTCGAACCAAACCATGGCGATTTGGATCGGTTCGGTTTGAATTTTTTCATGGTTCGATTCGGTTTGAGATTTTTTCAAACCGATAACTAGTGATTCGGTCCGTAAATTGGCTCAAACCGAACCATTTACACCCCTACCTCAAATATAACAAAACTAGTGGTCAATCGACCTCCTTAATCTTGAAGTTATGTTCTTTTTACTATCTTCAATTTATGAATTTAAAAATATTACCATTAAGAAAAGAATATTTATCATGTTTGTCCCCTTTTGTATAGAAAAAAAAAACCAACACTATATCATAATTTCTACCCTCGTTTACAAAATTTCTGACATCGCCACTAGATATATTTAGGCCATAAATTACAAGTCCAATTGAAATCCACAGCATAACCACGTGGTAATTAAACCAACAAAATTGTATAGTTTGGAAATTTCAAAAGTTAAAAAGGGCAGGGTTAATCTGTGGTGGATAAAATAATTTAGGTGTAATTTGGTAAACTGTAATAGTGTGTGGGGGTTTGCTGTAACTTATTTGTGTGGCTCCCCTATGAGCACTAGCAACCCTTCATTTTATGATTTTATTTCTTAAAACATATGTTGATGTTAATGGGACTGGAGATTAAATTAAAGTTGATCATACTCTTGAAATTAGAACGGACGAAAGACATCTCGTATGAGCACTCCCAGCCACTGCCCGATATTCGGCTTCAGTTGATGATCGGGCAATAGCCTGTTGCTTACGAGAGCTCCACTAAATCAAATTAGAACCAAGATAGACCAGATACCCAGTAGTAGAGACATAGTCCATTTGATCACAAGCCCTATCAGCATCAGTAAACGCATGTAACACAGAAGGAGAGCATCTGCGAAGAGCTAACCCCTGAGTATTTGTACCCATCAGATATCGAAGAACACGTTTGAGCGCAGCCCAGTGATCTTCGGTTGGTTGATGCATAAACTGAGAAAGTTTGTTGACGGCAAAGAAAACATCACATCGCGTAAGAGAGAGATACTGAAGGGTACCAACAATCTGACGATACTCAGACGGATTCGGGAGTGGAGTCCCAGTGCGAGTACTAAGGAGAGGATCCGAAACGAAGGGAGTAGGAACTGCTTTAGCATCAACCATGTTGGTACGTTGTAGTAAATCATGAATGTACTTATACTGGCTTAAGAATAAACCATCCGGGTGAGGGATCACTTCCACACCAAGGAAGTAGGAAAGAGCACCTAGATCCTTGAGTGAAAAACGAGTAGATAGGGCAGTAAATGAAGGATTCGATTAAAGAAGTAGCAGACCCGTGATTATGATATCATCAACATAGACCAAAAGGAAAATAGTACCTTGCAAATGACGATAAGTAAAGAGAGACTGATCAGAAATCGAAGACGAGAACCCAATAGACAGAAGATAAGCCTTCAATTCATTGTAACATGCACGTGGGGCTTGTTTCAACCCATAAATAGCTTGTCGGAGTTTACAGACATGAGTAGAATTAGTAGTATCCACAAATCCAGGAGGTTGAACCATATAAACATCCTCAGTTAAAGACCCTTGAAGGAATGCATTATTATATCAACCTATCAAAGAGGCCAACTGTTGGTAACATCAAGCGATAGGACAGTACGAACAGTAGCAGGTTTCACAATCGGACTAAATGTTTCAGAGTAATCAATACCAGCGCGCTGATGAAAACCTTTTGCCACCAGACGAGCTTTGTGGCGATCAATTGTACCATCAGGGTTGTACTTTGTTCGAAAATCCATTTGTAGCCAATTAGATTATGAGCAGAGGAGAGGGGTACAAGATCCCATCTATGGTTTTTGAGGAGGGCATCAAACTCGGCTTGCATGGCATTGCGCCACTATGGCAACTTGAGATCCTAGGTGTAGGTTGTGGGTTCAGTGGAGGGGTTATGGAGTAAGGCTTGGAGATTGAGTTTTTGTATGGGTTTCCGAATGTTGTTGCGCAGACGAGTAAGAGGACCAGGGGGCAGCGAAGGTGGAGTGGGAATTAGAGGGGAAGCGGGCGAACCAGATGAAGATCCGGCCGAGCTTGAAAGGGATTCGGTTGGGCTTGAAGGTGATCCTGTCGGACCAGAAATAGGAGCGGCAGACTGCTGGAATGGGAGGGGAGGTGTTTGGACTAGCAGGTAGAGATGGGTCAGGGGTGTGTAAAGGGGACGGTGGTGGGGTTATAGAAGAAGGAATATGAGACAGGATTGACACCCGGAAGTTGTACTAGTCATCAGTAGAGGAGGACGGTGTGGGGGAGGTAATATTGGTGAAGGGAAATTCATACTCAATGAATTTAACATGGCGAGACACGTAGATTTTGTTGTTGGAAAGATCTAAGCAGTAGTACGCGCTTTGCGTAGGAGAATACCCAACAAAGACACACGGAGAGGACTTGGGGACAAGTTTATTTGAAGTGTATGGTTTGAGTCATGGATAACATAAACAACCAAAGCTATGGAGTTTAGGGTAGTTCGGAGGTTTGTCAAAAAGTTTGGAGTAAGGAGAGTGAAGTTGAAGGGTGGGAGTGGGCATGCGATTTATTAGGTAGCATGCAGTGACAAAGGCGAGAGGCCAAAACAAGTGAGGCATATGAGAGTAAGTGAGAAATGACTATTGTACCCTCTTCAAATTCTACTAATTCGTCTGCCATTATTTCGTCAAGACCATGAGTACGAGCAATGCCGTCGCCTATATGTGACGATGGCGACGTTTAGAATACCCATTATGTTCTGGGGTATGAGGTAGAGAAGTGAGATGAGTGATACCAAATGATGTGATGAGCGGACGAAGGCCGAGATACTCACCACCATTGTCACCGAAGATAGTGATGATGGGGCGATTAAAGAATTTTTCTACTAGGTTTTTGAAATTTTTGAAAACTGAGGTTGCATCATTTTTATGTTTTAGGGGGTAAAGCCATGTATATTTGGAGAAATGGTCCACAAAAAAAATCATATAATATTTGTAACCATCAAAAGAGAATTTGGGAGAGGTCCAAACATCACTGTAAAGAACATCAAGAGGACCTTGCGAAGTAATAGTATTATCAAAGAACGGTAACTTATGACTTTTATTGCAATCACACGAATTACAATTGAAAGAAGAAAGAATAGGAATAGCTAAATTAAATTGAGAGCTAAGATGCCTAATAATCTGAGAAGAGGGGTGCCCAAGACGATGATGCCAAATAAGCGTGGAGTTAGAAGTGGTGACATGAACATCGGGAGAGATCGGATGCCATTCATAAATATCAGATTTATGAGTTCCTTGAAAAAGAGTGGTGCCCATGCGATTGTCCTTTCACATGAAAAGAACCAGATGAGAAGGTAATTGAGGCATTATTATCAAGACAAAATTTATGGATGGACAAAATATTGCGAGATATAGTGGGAACATGAAGAACATGATTAAGGTGCAGTTTATGAGTAGGAGTAAGGATAAAATTAGAACCAATATTAGAGATCGAGAGTCCGGAGCCATCACCAATTAAGAACTCTTCCGTGCCATCATATGGGGCATGAAGTGAAAGATTGCGTAGATCATGGGTGGCATGATGAGTATCGCCACTGTCCATAAGCCAGCCAGGAGGAGGAGATGAGTGAGTAGTGGTAGCGTAAGATGTGGGCTGAGACGAATACTGACCACGGTAAGGAGGTGGTCGAGGACTGGGAAACGGTGAGGGAGAGGGTTGGGAAGGGGTAGGGAAGGTGACTTGAGGGTAGAGTTGTTTGATGGTTGTGCATTGGTTGAGGAAGTGGCCCTCAAGGCAGCACCATTGACATTTACCTTTGTATTGGGAGCGAGGATGATTAGGGTTTGATGGATTAGGGTTGGGGTTGGGATTATAGAAAGTGGGAGAGGGAGTGTAGGTATTCGGCTTAGGCTGAGAGTTGCGGGAGGGGGGGGGGGGTTTGCCGCATAGGCGACTGTAGCTAGGAAGTTGGAGGTGGTGGTGGAGCGATGTTTAAGGGACAATTCCTTGGTGATCAATTTTTCATGGAGTTCGTCGAAGGATATGGGTGAATCACGACTTTGGACGACAGTGACGACACTGTCATAGTCCGGATCATGAAGTTGCTCTAGGACTCTATCCGTGAGATCATCAGGATCAAGAGGTCGGCCTAAGGAAGCCAATTGATCAGCACATAGCCGAGTTTAGGGGTTTCATCAGCAGCTGTAGGGTAGTAATAACGGCGGTGGTGGTGATTGTTTGTGATGGGGTGGGCAAACTTCCATCAAGGTAGGGATAGAAAGCATAACCTAGAAGAGAGGCTTCTACTTGGATCTTCCAAGCTATGTAGTTGGTAGGGGTAAGTTTTAGGATGTGTGAGAGGGATACAATAATGAGAGGTTTGGAGGGTTCATCAGGGTTTGAGAGTTGGGAGAATTCGGCCATGGTTGAAGGAAACTGTATGGATCTTTTCAAAGCTCTGATACCATGAAGAACTTTAGAAACAAAGAAGTATAGAAAATATTATGGAATTGAATTCAGTTTATTCATAAGAATGAAAACCTTATTCATACACGTGGAATTGTAATCACCTTAGGAAACTAAATGTGTAGAAAACAATTACTAAAAGTAAATAACAACACTAAGAAGCAGAGAAGTTCGGATCATAAGTAACTCTATTAATATATGCCCCCGATTCATTACTCCATTGTATGATTAATGTGTCTCATCATTCCGACTTGATAATATCGCACAAATAATCGCCTACTCTTGTTAATTAAGTTTCATAATCCAGACTTAATAACGCAAAAGGACAGTCCAATGAGCTATAACCTTTACTACTAGACGGTGATGACGCAGGAATTGATTCGGATTAGCCATATTCCAGCAATTAGGTTGTAATCCGGCACCTATGACCTGAAATGACAAACAAACAACTAGCCATTATGATATCCGGCTAATACCCTCTAATATAAGGATAAGTATTGGTGTTTTAGATAATAAACTGTATGGAAACAGAGTATATTTGGTATATCAAAGTGACATTACCATCTAGGTGAATTATGGGTTAATATTTATACTGCAATCATTAGACAAATCTCGTAAAACCCATTGGGAATATAGGGATTAACCGTCTGCGTGAATATATGACTTAGTTATTTTAGCGGGGCGAAGCATGCCCAGGAATGGCCAAAATCGGTTTCGAGCCCGGTTCCGATTCGGAACCGCCGGTTCCGATTTGGCAAAAGGGTGAACCTTAACCGACCCTTTGTTACCCCGAATTCGGTTCCGGTTACCACGATCCGGTTTCGGTCAATAATGAATAAAGAAGCTAAAAATTATTGAAAAACTAGGAATTTTCGGTCCGATTTCGATCCGGTTAACCATTTATGTGAACCTTAGCCGGCCCTTATCCAAAACGGTTCCGGTTACCCCGATTCCGATTTTCGTGGCGATTTATGGCGGTTCCGGGCTTTTTCGATCCGGTTCCGAACCGATTTTTCGGTTCCGATCCGGTTCCGATCCGGTTCCGGTCCGGTTTTGCCATCCCTAAGCATGCCTATTCAGTTGAGTCGAGGTCGCTCGACTCTCTGAGTTCGTGTATTGGTTAGGTAGAGAATGTATGTAAAGGATTGGTTATATGTCGAATCAAGATAGGTCGCGACCGATGTAAGGCCGGACCACGAGCTTGATCGACTTAACTTGCTCGATCGGCGCTTGATAAAAGGGCTGTGATGGGCCTCCTGGGAATATTGGGCTCATAGACTAGCGCAAACGTCAGGCCGTCATTGTAGGGCCTGACCCGTCACTTTTATTTCGTTCAGTGGCCCCTAACTTTCTATCTTGAATTTTCGGGTAGGAAATTGTGATATATTTTGGGGAAAGGATGGACGCAGCCTTTCAGCTCGATTCGTACGGCTTAGGTCAATACTCATTGTTTGACTTTGAGACAATTTGTTGAGTTGTCATCAATGCGCCGTAATTTTCGCATTTATTAGCAAGTATTTCGCAAACTTTACAATCTTGGAATCCTTGAGTGCAGAGCAAAAACATGAACCCAGAATTCCATCTTCGGTGCTTGTTCTTTCCGGTGACTGAAAAATGATTCTTTG
Source organism: Adenophora triphylla var. japonica (assembly GCA_022495995.1). NCBI lineage: Eukaryota > Viridiplantae > Streptophyta > Magnoliopsida > Asterales > Campanulaceae > Adenophora > Adenophora triphylla. The sequence continues at coordinate 85,149 of JAFEMH010002950.1, read as the reverse complement.
GTGCTACAAAGCCTTTTTCTACCTCAACAATGCTCAAGAACTTGTTAATTGTGCTCAGTAGGGCTTGATTTTAAATTGTCAATTACGGTTGTCATGAATAGGGTTTTAGGGTTTGAGATGGGGCGAATTATTGTTATAATTGTTTTCTGCCAAACTTTATATGTGAGTTCATGCATTGGTTAGATAGAGAATGTATGAAAGGGGTAGGTCGTATGTCGGATTAAGATAGGTCGTGATCGATGAAAGGCCGGAACACGAGCTTGGTCGACTTAACCTACTCGATCGGCACTTGACTAAAAGGGGGCTTGATGGGCCTCATGGGAGTATTGGGCTCATGGACGAGCGCGAACGTCGGGACGGCCTTGTAAGGCTCTATCCGTCATTTTTATTCCGTTCTGACCAATTTGACGATATTTTAATTTTAATCTCGATGATTTATATTTCGAGAGTTGATTAAGAATCAAACCTCTCATTTATTCTTTAAGCTTGTTTCACATATTAGTCGTTCTCATCCTATAAGCTCAAGTCAACACGCGTAGGTGTTTTTTTTTTAAGCGGGTGGAGGCATGTGAGTAACTCACAAGTCAACTCCCATGTTATGTCGTTTTGAATTTGGTGAATGATTAATTAGAACTTATGAAACCATCAAAAAAGTCTTTTTTTTTTTTTTTAATTACGATGCCAAATGATTAATTAGAGCTTATGAAACCATCAAAAAGTCTTTCTTTAATTACGATGCCAAATGATTAATTAGAACTTATGAAACCATCAAAAAGTCTTTTTTTTTATTACGATGTCAAATGATTAATTAGAACTTATGAAACCATCAAAAAGTCTTTCTTTAATTACGATGTCAGGAGGGAAAATGGAAACGGACCTCCATCACACGCGATACGTATGCCCCTTCCACATTTGAACCGGCCAAGATCTAGTGTGAGTGGCACGTACTCTTTTACGCACTTCCCGCCACCAAGCCAGATCCTTCCCACTCACTCCCTAATGCTTTTTCCCTCTCAAAATAATATTTGCTATTTCTCAATAGTTAATATAACTAAGCTTCGATTTCAAAAAAATTACATAATTAAATTTTTATTTAAAAAAAAGTAAGAAAAAACTTAAAGAAAAAAAAAGAAGAAAATTTCCCTGTAGGTTCTCTATTGTGTGGATACCCCCTTTGATTCTATATTAGGCACACAAATTTTCCGACCTTTAAAAAATGATGTAAACATCAATTTGTATCATCAAAACTAACAAGTTGCGTGACACACACTTGATTTTAGAGCATGAAACTGTAATTCGACCATTAAAATGTATAATATGACCGTGGTCAGTTCTTTCTAATATTTTTTTATAAAAATATTTAAAGGGCCCTTTTCTTACGTACTAAAATGAATATTTTTTTTTATATTTGTATACACAATTTTAAACATTCATTTTGAAATGGAGATAAATTATATCACTTTTTTTCTTTTTCTTTTTATAGGGCCCTTTTCAAATTAGGGGACCCTGAGCGGTTGCACAACCTCGGAGTCAGACTTGAGTATGACAAGTGTGTACCACGTGATGGAAAAACAATAGATTAGTTTAATGTTCTTGATGTGATGGTGGTGGAGTTCCTCGGACGGCGAGAGACGAACCTATCCGATTGTTGATGGAGAAGAAACGAGGGGTGGTATGGGGAAGGGGAGGTGGGCATGGAAGTGGGGGAGGAAGAGGGAGGGGGAGGGGGAGGGGGGAAAGAGGATGAGTCAGAATGAGAGGGGTGGGTTGATTTAGGTTTTCTTTATTTCTTTTCTCAATTCAACCCTATGGTTTATAAAAAGAAAATTAAACTCTCTAGATTATTGTTTACTTTATAACAAAGTATAGAAAATACCCCTGAAAAATGTCAAATGTAATGGTACATGTCTTTTTATTGGGAAAAAACTAACCCCGTTATTAAAACTGACTATGGATGCAAAAATATACTACAGTTTAATGTGTTGTAAGTAAAAATAAATTAGTTTAATTTGTTGTAAGAAAAATTTACTGATAATTATTGTTTCCATGTTTTCTTTACTAATTCACTATTAAATTGTTCATAATAATTCTGAGTGAAATTATTTTTAAAATAAGGATTGAGAGGCAACAGAGTCAAGCCAGAACGCTTGACTGGCAGCAGCATGCATGCATCTACAGACTACCTTTTTAGTAGGCTTTGGGGTACATGGCAAATTTGCAATATATTCTTAATTAACATTATGGGCTACACTTAATTCCATGATAAATTAATTTAGACTTTTGGTTTACTATTTCAACATAAAATTTAAAATTTAGGAGTAATTAGTAAAGCGAGAATCTAGCGTTCCACAAGGCCACATCGTGTACAGGTTCAACGTACATGCATGTGGAGGTTATAAGAATTTTTCTGAAATAGCCATGTTAGAGACTTGTATTTTCCCGGAAAATATGGAATATTAATTATTTTAATCACCTATATAGCACAAATCTTATAACCAAAAATACAAAGTCAGCTTCCTTCATTCACACTATTGCAATCTTCTTGTTGATCCGCTTTCAAAATATAGAGATGGGCAAAACCTTGCTCAAACTCACCACCATTCTCTCTCTCCTCCTCGTTTCCTTACACTCTCGAACCGCCTTCTCGACACCAGATATCGAAGATGAAAATGGTGAATATGTCCTCGATGCACCGTTTGCAAGTACTCATCATCGATTGGGAAGCCGATTTCTGGCAAGTACTATAAAGAAAGGTACAACATGTAATGCAAAGAAGTATAATATTTGTAATGGGGTATCAGCAAATAAGGGTACAAGTCTTCTTTATTGTTGCAAGACACATTGCCGGAATGTTTACGGCGACCGGAATAACTGTGGGCAATGTGGGAAAAAGTGCGGGCAAGGGGAGCTTTGCTGCCAAGGGAAATGCACTAACGTTGGCTATAACAAATATAATTGTGGAAAGTGCGGTAAATCTTGTGCTAAGGGCGTTAAATGCAATTATGGAATTTGTGGGTATGCTTAATTCATACGAAGTGATTTTTTTTTTTTTGTTTTATTGTAATAATTGAGTTTTTATTCGATTTATGATGCGGGAAAATACATTTTATACTTATTATAAAGATTATGTAAGTTCATGTTGTCAACATGTGTACGTACAACTATAGTGTGCCTAGAGAGTTGTACAATTATAGTGTGCCTAGAGAGTGTACATGTGGATATAATCTATAGTATAAATGAAGGCTGTTTTTGAACAGTTGATTGAACAGTTACACGGGCGGAAATGACCCTTTTGCCCTCACTATTCACTTTCTTTCCTGTTTTGCCCTCCCACCTTTGTATGTCGTGCGACATACATGTTTTTTTTTTTTTGAAGATATAAAAAAATAAAAAAATCTCACGTGGTCTTGGACACGGACATGTACTAGGAGATTTATGTTAATTAAAAAAAAAGACCCGTGTCCTCGGACACGGGCATATGTACTAGTAATCAATATATGAAGCCATTTTACAAGCTTTAGGGAAACGTAAGATGGAATTTCTTTCATTTTTCTTATAATTGCATGACGTGAACTCTTCTTTGCCGGTAGAGAAACATTCAAGATTAGAACACATTTTTTTTTTGGTGATTTGATGGACATTAATTTGATTTGAGTGAATTATATACAACACAATTTAACACGATCATTGATGACGCCGGAGGTGTTGGGATAGAGGACCAACCGGGATAGTTTTTCGGAGCAATCTGAGGCGAACGCTTGGGAAATGGCGAGGCGGGCGCCTCGCGTCCAGTTGATTTTGGCGTTGGCGTAGTATGCTTGAGTTGGGCGCACGGTTCATGTCTTGGCGGGCGCCTCAAACTCCGAAGGTCAGGCGTGACTTGCATCATTGCCAGGCGGCCGCATCAGTCTCCTTGAGGCCCACGCCTCAAGGCCAGCCGGGGGGATCGTGTTTCACGGGCTTTCGTGATCTCTGGGCTTAGTTTTGTCCATCTAGGGTTAGGTTGGTATTTCCTGAGCATATATTAAGTAAAGTTCCGCCTCTAAACTCATTGTAACATTATACAAACATATTATAGTGCAAGATCCTGGCTTGGTAGTGCCCCCAGACGTAGCCAAACATATTGGTGAACTGGGTTAACAATTTCTGTGTTCTTTCGTGCTTTGATTTCTTGTGCTTTGTTTTGTGTGCTATTATTGTTCTTGTGTGTTTGCTTGGGTAGTGGAGGGCCATATCTACAACAACTGGTATCAGAGCCTTGGTTCAAGATCAGGGTTTAATCGTAAGATTGGTTTATCGAGCGATTGGGTGTTGTCAAGCAATCAAGAATGGGCAAAGACAAACAGGCGGTTGAGAAATTCGATGGGTCTGATTTCGAATTTTGGAGGATGCAGATAGAGGATCTGATTCAGGAGAAGACCCAGGCAGACGAGACGGACTACCCATGACACACCCAGCGAGCGCCTCAAAGGTTGTTAACGGGAATGGAGTTGCTGAGGAATACAAATCACGGCCAAAAGTCACTGTCCACTTGCGCGGGCGCGCAGGCACTTGGGCGGCCGCGCTCGTCCGTGTCCAGCATCAGTTTTGACGTATTAATGCTTTGTTTAAATTGAGTATTACTGATTTTGGTTTATTTAAATGAGGGGTATTTTAGTCTTTGTTTTATTAATTAAGTCATTAGGGTTTATTTCTAGAATGTTCTTGTTATTAGTATAAATAGTTAAGGTAGGGTTTTGAAAAAAAAAAGAAAGGAACTTATTCATTATTGATTTTCAATTCAAAGAGATTTCTCTTTAATTTTCTGGTGGATTCAGTTGTGTTCTTGAGGATTCATTGCTTGTGAATTTTTGTGTTTAGTGCGCTAAACACGAGATCGTGTGCTTGCGTCAAGAATCGACGCAAGGCACGGGCAATACGATTCGTGTTTAGCGCACTAAACACAAAAATTCACAAGCAATGAATCCTCAAGAACACAAATCTGGAATCCACCAGAAAATTAAAGATTCATTGCTTGTGAATTTTTGTGTTTAGTCCGTCTCGTCTGCCTGGGTCTTCTCCTGCATCAGTCAACCACTCTTCAAAAGAACTCGACCCCGAGTTCATATCCGATATTTGGCAAGATCCGCCCCAAAAGAATAAATACTTTGAATAAACCAATGTTCTCCTCGTCTTCGGAAAGAAGAAGAATTCTCTTCCGTCCCAACGAAACAAATACTTGGAATAAATTTGTTCCTTGAGCCCGTACCAATGTAAGTTTTGTTCTTCCAATAATAAAATTATGCTAGCAATGTCGACACTCATCCGGTGACCGTCCGTCCCATCTTCCCCAGGGTCAACAGTAAGTACAAAATTAACGTCCCCCATGGACCCTTCCATAAACCCCCAATTAATCCTTTCTTTCTCCTTCCCACGATCAAAAATAAAAATATCATCGCATGTAAATTCTTTTGTCCAATCAATTATACCCACAACATGATCAAAAATCGATGGTGTAGACCCAGTAATGCTACCCACATCTTTATTCATGGGTTCAACTAGGGCATGCTCATGGACCTTAATGCTTACCGGAGGCTCAATATTCTTGTGCTCAATCTTTTCTTCAATTGTAACATATTGTTCTTCAATAACAGGAGGCTCAATAGGGGTATGAACAAGGATCATAATATTTGCGGGAATAATTTCACTACATACACGAATGATTTCGTCTTTTGCACATAAATCTTCCTCCCCATTGTCTCAGGGAATGTTATTTTCACCGGAAACCTGTTCGCACCCATCTATAATTTTTTGTAAGGACTCCTGTCTAGTAGCCGTGGGTACACCAAAATCCGGAGGCTTTGAAGGAAGTCCCAACAGTGCCCATTCTGAGGCTTGACCCTTAGCCACGTCACCTTCACATGTTTCAACTTTCATGGCCATCGTCTTCGTTAGATCTTCTTCCTCCCGATTTTCTGCCTTTCTAGGACGTCGAACCGGTGCAACCACCCTGTCTCCCTCGCCACCTCGGATCCGATTAACACGGGCGTTTTGAGTTTTTTTAGCAGCCACCAACGCTGCAACCTTTGTAGTCAACGCGGCAATAGCGGTGATTATGCCATCGATATCTGCCTTTGTTGCTAGATCCCCCATAATCCCTCAGTATGGTGAAAAGACAGGATATGGCCTGCTCTGATACCAACTGACGCAGCACGGAAGCAATACGATTCGTGTTTAGCGCACTAAACACAAAAATTCACAAGCAATGAATCCTCAAGAACACAAATCTGGAATCCACCAGAAAATTAAAGAGAAATCTCTTTGAATTGAAAATCAATAATGAATAAGTTCCTTTCTTTTTTTTTTCAAAACCCTACCTTAACTATTTATACTAATAACAAGAACATTCTAGAAATAAACCCTAATGACTTAATTAATAAAACAAAGACTAAAATACCCCTCATTTAAATAAACCAAAATCAGTAATACTCAATTTAAACAAAGCATTAATACGTCAAACCGTCTTTGGACACGGACGAGCGCGGCCGCCCAAGTGCCTAGCGCGCCCGCGCAAGTGGACAGTGACTTTTGGCCGTGATTTGTATTCCTCAGCAACTCCATTCCCGTTAACAACCTTTGAGGCGCTCGCTGGGTGTGTCATGGGTAGTCCGTCTCGTCTGCCTGGGTCTTCTCTTGCATCAGGATCTCTTGTATAACAAAGATCTCTATAAGCCTCTAAAGGGTGTCAAAACGGAAGGAGAAACGCAGGAAGACTGGGAACTCATGGATCGGAAGGCCCTAGGGGTGGTCAGATCTACTTTGTCAAAGTGGATTGCGAAGACTACCAAGAAGGCAAAAACCACAAAGGAGCTAATGGATTATCTTACTGAGAGATTTGAAACACCATCTGCTGCAAACAAGGTTGATTTGATACGCAAGATGGGTAGTCTCAAGATGCAAGAGGGAGGATCCTTAAATAAACACATCGATGAGTTTATAGATGTTATAGACTCATTGACTGCGTTGGAGATTACGTTTGATGATGAGGCTCATGCGTGCTTGTTGCTAGCGTCTTTACCAGGAAGTTGGAGCAGGACGGTGACAGCGATAAATGCTTCAGCAGTTAAAAACAAATTGAAGTCTGATGATGTTAAAGACTTTCTCTTGGGCGAGGAAAATCGCATGAAGAAGTTGGGAACATCGACTGTTTCGGGATCGGCCTTAGCTACTACTAGCAGGGGAAGGTCGGGTACTAGCAAACAAGGGAGAACGTGGTGGGTGGTAAGGGCAAGGCCGTGGAGATCAGGGATAAACCAAGGGTTGCAAAGGGATCAGTTCAGTGCTATCACTGTAAGGAGTTGGGACACTACAAGAGGAATTGTCCCAATCGTGGGGACAATTCGGTGAATGTGACAGTCGAAGGTAATGATGTACTGGTTCTGAGTGTTAGTAGTGCACTAGAATCATGGGTGCTGGATTCGGGGGAATCATTCCACTCTTGCGGGCGTGCAGAAGAGATGGAGAATTATACTTTCGGTGATTTCGGTAAGGTCTATCTGGCGGATGGTGAGCCTTTGGAAATCAAGGGGAAGGGGGATGTCAGAATAGGAGCATCGAATGGGAAGGTCTTACATCTGAACGGGGTCAGGCACATTCCGGGTTTGAAAAAAAACCTATTATCAGTTGGGCAGTTGGACGAAGAAGGTTACAAGGTAACATTCGGCTGCAGGAACTGGGTTATTACCAAGGAGGATTGTGAGATCGCTCGGGGTAATAAGGAGGGGACATTGTATTTGGCGAACAACACCAAGGATAGTATCGCGGTGGAGTTAGCCAAGGGTGATACTGATTATTGGCACGGTCGATTGGGTCACATGAGTGAGACGGGGATGGAAGTACTTTGTTCAAAGGGACTACTACCGGGTTTGAAGACAGTCAACGTGGGGATCTGCAAAGATTGTGTGTTTGGAAAACAGGGGAGAAGTAATTTCTCGAGGATGGGTAGGGCTTTGAGGGAAGCAAAGTTAGAACTGGTCCACACGGACTTGTGGGGGCCATCTCCGGTAACTTCATTGGGTGGTGCGTCATATTACATGACCTTTATTGATGATTCAACATGGAAGGTCTGGATCTATTTTTTGAAGGGGAAAGATGAAGCTTTTGAGGTATTCAAGAAGTGGAGGGCCTTGGTGGAGAATCAGACGGGACTTAAGCTTAAGTGCTTAAGATCAGATAATGGTGGGGAGTATGAGCTCGGTGAGTTTAGGGAATATTGTGCGGCGAATGGTATTCGCATGGAGAAGACTCCAAAGCGTACACCACAACTCAACGGGGTTGCAGAGAGGATGAACAGGACATTGAACGAGCGGGCAAGAAGTATGAGATTGAAGTGTGGACTTCCGAAGACGTTCTGGGCATATGCAGTTGACACGGCGGCTTTCTTGATTAATAGGGGACCATCGGTACCATTGGGGAATGTAATTCCAGAGGAAGCATGGAGTGGCAAGCAGGTAAACATGTCCTTTCTTCGCATATTTGGCTGCGTTTCATATGTTCATATTGATTCTGCTGATAGAACGAAGTTAGATGCAAAATCTGTAAAATGTACGTTTATTGGGTATGGCGGGGATGACTTCGGGTATAAGTTTTGGGATGACCAAAACCATAAAATTATTCGTAGTCGAGATGTGGTATTCAATGAACAGGTATTGTACAAGGACAGAAAGGGGGCATCTGATGATACTAGTTCAGAACCGGAGGTTGTAGAGGTGGATATTCCAGACTCGGGTGGGAGTAGAACGGTTCATGATGACCATGGTCAGGGGATCACTGAAAATGAACCACATACTCCGGAACCGGATATTCCGCTGCGTAGATCCAGCAGGTTGCGTGGATCGCCTGACAGGTATACTCCTTCCAATTACTATTTATTGTTGAGAGATAGTGGGGAACCGGAATGTTATGCGGAGGCTGTTCGTAGTGCACATTGTAAAAAGTGGAAAGCTGCGATGGACGATGAGATGGACTCATTGAAAGCCAACAAAACTTGGGAGTTGATTAGACTGCCTAAGGGGAAGAAGGCATTGCATAACAAGTGGGTTTATAGGATTAAGGAGGAAGCAAACGACAGTAAGCGTTACAAGGCAAGGTTGGTTGTAAAGCGGTTTCAGCAAAAGTATGGTATTGACTACACCAAGGTCTTCACTCCTGTTGTGAAGATGACCACTATCAGAATGGTTCTGGGGATAGTAGTGGCAGATAAATTGTTACTGGAACAGATGGATGTAAAGACAGCTTTTCTTCATGGGGATTTGGAGGAAGAAATTTACATGGTACAACCAGAGGGTTACTTGTCTACGGGTAGCGAGGAACTGATTTGCAGATTGACTAAGAGCTTGTATGGCCTTAAACAAGCTCCTAGGAAGTGGTACAGAATGTTCGATGGATTCATGCACGATATTGATTTTATCAGATGTGAGGCGGATCATTGTTGCTACTTCAAGAACACGGACAATGGGTACATAATCTTGCTGTTATATGTGGATGACATGCTAATAGCTGGCTCTAGCAGTAGAGAGGTAAACAGATTGAAGGCTCAGTTGTCAGAACGGTTCGAGATGAGGATTTGGGGGAGGCCAGAAAAATCTTGGGCATGCGGATTGACCGGGATAGGGAGTCGGGTAAGTTGGTTCTTTCACAAGCAGAATACATTAAGAAAGTCTTGGCAAGGTTTTGCATGGAAGAGGCGAAGCCAACAGGGACACCATTGGGTATGCACTTTAAGCTATCCGGGAAGGACTCACCTATGGGCAAGGAGGAGCGTGACAAGATGGAGAGGACTCCATATGCTTCGGCAGTGGGGAGTCTAATGTATGCAATGGTGTGTACAAGGCCGGACATTGCACATGCGGTGGGAGTAGTCAGCCGATTCATGGGCAATCCAGGAAAGCAACATTGGGAAGCGGTTAAATGGATCCTGCGTTACTTAAAGGGTACTGCTGGTAAGGCTCTATGTTTCTCAAGCAAGGAGGTCGTGTTAGCGGGTTATGTTGATGCGGATTTGGCATCAAGCGATCTAGACAAGAGGAGAAGTACTACGGGTTATGTTTTCACATTGGGTGGTACGACAATCTCCTGGGCTTCTAAATTGCAGAAGATCGTGGCTCGATCATTGCGGAAGCGGGAATATGTGGCATTGACAGAGGCGAGTAAAGAGATGGTATGGTTGCAGAACTTCTTGGGTGAACTTGGAAAGACGCGAAGTGGTAACGCTCTCTACAGTGACAGTCAGAGCGCAATACATTTGGCTAAGAATCCGGCGTTTCATTCTAGGATGAAGCACATTGAACTGAGATTTCACTACATCAGGCATCTCTTGGAGAGGAAGATCTTAAGGCTGGAGAAGATATTGGGATCGGAGAACCCGGCTGACATGTTGACAAAGGTTGTAAACCTTGAGAAATTGAAGCTGTGCAAAGCTTCAATTGGGCTTGGAGAATAGGAGAGGAGGATGGCACTACCATGGTCGAGATGAGCACTAGGAGGACACCAAGGATGAGTTGAAGAACGGATACGGGGCTTATATATGCGGTTGATCTCTAGGTGGGAGATTATTGGGATAGAGGACCAACCGGGATAGTTTTCGGAGCAATCTGAGGCGGACGCTTGGGGAATGGCGAGGCGGGCGCCTCGCGTCCAGTTGGTTTTGGCGTTGGCGTAGTATGCTTGAGGCGGGCGCACGGTTCATGTCTTGGCAGGCGCCTCAAACTCCGAAGGATAGGCGTGGCTTGAATGATTACCAGGCGGCCGCATGGATCTCCTTGAGGCGCACGCCTCAAGGCCAGCCGGGGGGATCGTGTTTCACGGGCTTTCGTGATCTCTGGGCTTAGTTTTGTCCATCTAGGGTTTGGTTGGTATTTCCTGAGCATATATTAAGTAAAGTTTCGCCTCTAAACTCATTGTAACATTAGACAAACATATTATAGTGCAAGATCCTGGCTTGGTAGTGCCCCCAGACGTAGCCAATCATATTGGTGAACTGGGTTAACAATTTCTGTGTTCTTTCGTGCTTTGATTTCTTGTGCTTTGTTTTGTGTGCTATTATTGTTCTTGTGTGTTTGCTTGGGTAGTGGAGGGCCATATCTACAACAGGAGGTGCATTTGTCATAGACGCATTCGATCTTGTTCACGATTATTTTGTGTGCAGGTCATACCGTAAAAGAAGATCGTATATTTAACCGTAGACTACGAAGCTTTGGACCCATTGCAATTTTTTTCGTGGCAGCAGCATCAAGTTCGTTTACTAGTTGAATTTCCACGCAAAAGAGAATTGAACAATTTTAACCATGACGGCTCGGACTTTTACCATTTATGGTCTTATTCGGATGGTAAAGAGAAAAGCAAAGGGTTTATTCTTTGCAATGTCGTGGGTAGGGTTGGTTCGGTTGGTATACCGACTATATTTTACGTATATCATGTACCAACTAAGTATGAATTGGTATACAAAAATATGTACAGTATCAACCAAAAACTCGGTATACCAAGTTTATTGGTACGGTTGGTACTTGGTTGGTAGGTTGGTATTCGAATATACAAAATGTAAACATAAACAAAAAAAAAATGCATTTGTAAATAGAGGAATCGATTGAGAAGAAGAAACTGTAGCTGGTCTGCAAGGGTTGATATCTATGAGGCTAATACATGTATTGACTGCTACTTGGAAAAGGTTCGAAGGAATGCTGCTAACTGTAAGGATGCAGAATGAAACGAAAATCCTACCTTCACTACAAGAAAATAAGGATTTAGCTACAAAAATATTTTGTAGCTAAAAGATTTGCATTAGCGATGAATTATTTATTCGTAGACAAATTTCTATGTTTTTGCGACAATATTAATTTTGTAGCCAAATGCTAAACTAAGAAAACAAAACAAAAATATTTGTCGTTAAATGAGGCAAATTTTTTGGCGCACAAATTTCCCGCACTAGTCAAAATTGTAAATAAGATTTGGCTACAAAAATATAAACTATTTGCTATGAAATTATTTTATAGCCAAAATTACCCTTAAAATCACTCATAAAATTATGCTAAAATCACTCCTAAAATTTAAGTACATTTCATAATACATATATTACAATCTATTTAATCAATACATGGGATTAACTTATAAATATATAACGTGTAATTAGCAGCCCACGATTTAAAACCTACGGAGGATTCCTTTTCTTTCCTTGATTCTCTCATTATAGCTCACCCCTTTTAAAACTAAACTGCGGCCAACAGCCAAAACAGAGGTAACGACGGCGAACGGCGATTGAGGGAGGCGATTGAGAGAGACGATCCGGACGGCTTGAGAGTAGACAAAGACGTGCTCTCAACCGGCCGCAACCCACATCAGCAGCAGCAATCGGCCGCAACCTATTCCCAGGTACGCTCTCAATCGATTCAACGGGTATTATGATAAATCTCAATTCTATCTTCAATTTCAAATTTTCTATTTGTTTTCGCGATTTTCTTGTATGAAAAGTTGATTTTACGTACTTGTTGAATTTATAGTTATATGCAAAGTTGTAATTTGTTTGAAGCTACTACCGTGGCGTTTGTGTGTGTTGTAATGATTTGCTTGCTCTGTTGGTTGCTGTATAATTTGTCACTTGTGGACAACCTTTTGCTTAATGCATAGTGTTTGTGTTTTTGCCTGAACCAAGTTTATGCATCATTGTATGTTTTATGAGGCAGAGTAAGACCCACATTACCTGTGACAACTGCTGCACACATTATGATTTTCACAACTTCACTTTGGATGCCTGTTTCCTGTTTGTGTTGTTACTTATACTATGGTGTTTGATGGCCTCTTGATCTGTACTACCACAATATTTTACAATTTGATGCACAAAACCTTTCCTTTAGCTTGATCTTGGTGTTGTGTTGAAACGAAGTGGAGTAATTGCATTCTGCACTTTTATCCTTGCATACTACAGTTTGAAGAGGCAACTTGAACCATTTTTCTCACAATGTATGAGCACAACTTCACTTTGGATGCCTGTTTCCAGATTTTTTGCCAACCTTTTCATTAGCTTTTCATTTTTAATATCACTGCAATTTTAATTTGAATCCTTTGCAATCATCACTTAATGTTGTTGTTTGGTATATACTCGAATCTTCATTGAGTTACAAATTTAATGTTGTTGTTTGGTATATACTCGAATCTTCATAGAGTTACAAATTAATGTTGTTTTCTTTTTCAATTTGAGAGAGAGAAGTAACTGCGGCCCATTGAGAGAAGAAGATCCGGGACGGCTTGAGAGTAGGCGCAAGACATCAGCAGTAATCGGCCGTAACCCTCGGCCTCCGTTGTTCATCGCTCCGACTGAAATCCCTTCAACTCCGGCCAACAGCCATTAACGCCGGTCACTTCTCCATTAGTTCAGGCCGAGTCAAGCTTCAATTTGCCGATGAGAACTCCCAACTCCGGCCAAGTATTCATAACCGAATGCTTTAAAGGGAGGAGATGGTTCTAATAGTAGGAAAATAGTTATATCAGCCGCAGCAGCTACAGTGACATCAACTAAGAAGGCTGCATCTTTGCCAGATGCCGTTCAGGCTGCTGCTGCAGCAGCAATATCCCTGCTAGCAAGAAGAAAATGAATAATGTATTATCAATGTGGAAGCAAAGAAGTCATGAAAGTCAAGCACCACGTCTGGCTCTTGAAGACAATCAGCCATCTATGTTAGCAGAAGACAGATCCATTGCTGTTGGACAATCTCCCTAGAGCAAATTCAAACTGGAAGCAGTATCTAGGAAGGATAATACTTTGAGCACCCCAGGAATTACTTCGGGCACACCCGTTCAGTTTTCTATCTTGGAGCCCCAAGAGAAACCCCGGCCTATAATGGGGGTGATCAGAGGCTCTGGCACAGAGGGGTGGTGAAATCAGATACTTCATATGAAGGATTATCTACACAAGTGGCATCAACCCCGTTGGCAAGCACAGATGGGTGTTCTACTACAGTGCCTTTTAGAACAGATGCGTCTGCATTGGGTTCATAGTGAAGATATGTTTTTGTCGCTTCAACTTAGATATTGGAGATATGTTTTTTTTTGCCTTCGTTTTTTGGAGTTATTTGGAGATGTATCGACAATTTTAATAATAATTAATTATATTTTGATAATGTGTAGTATTTTGATAAATATAATATTTTCATATATATATTGTTTTTTCTTGGAGCAGCAAATTAGATTAAAATCACATTTGCAACACAATATTTCGTAGTAAAAAAGATGGCTACGCTATGAAAATGTTTTATAGCAAGACAATAACATTCGGCGACGAAAATATTTTGTAGTAGAAGAATGTATTTATAGTTATGAAAATGTTTCATAGCAAGATAGTAATATTCGGCGACGAAAATATTTTGTAGTTCAAGACCGGATAATTTGGGACGAATTAATTCGTCGCTAAAAGAATTCATTTGGCTACGAAAAATACCCTTTAGCGACGATTTTATATTTTGTCGCCGAAACTATTTGGCGACGAAATTTATTTTTTGTGGCTAAAAAATATACCTACGACTACGAATATTATTTCGTCGCTAATACCCTTTAGCGACGTTGCATAGGCGACGAAATTGCGACGAAAACAGGTTCGTCGCCAATACTCTTTAGCTACGAAATCTTAACATTTTGCTACAAATTTTTTCGTAGCAAAATCTCAATTTTTTTGTAGTGCTTCTAAAACAATATTGAATTAAATCAAGCCAAGATGGCATGGATTTAAATGATACTTTGCGCATACCAAGTACATTGTGTTGCCATTGAATTCAATTACGTTCACCGGAGTCAACAAGAAACCATGTACTCTTCCGTCCCTCTATAAATCACACACTTTCCTCATTGAACGTTCCATTATAAATCACACACTTTCTAAAATGACAAAGAATCTTTATTATTCTCTCCACTCGTTCTCTTTCCTACATTATTTTAATACTCACAACACCATTATAATTTATTATTTCCTCCACTCATTCTCTCTCCTACTTTACTTTTACACTCATAACATTTATATTATTATTTTTTTTCTTAATCTACGCGTAAACAGTGAGTGAATTATAATGGGACAGAAGAAGTATACTCCCTCCGTCCCATAGATTTATGGACTTTTGGGTTTTGCACGGGGATTAAGGAGGAAATATTATATTGAAAGTGTTGTGAGTGTGAAAATAAAATAGGAGAGAGAATGAGTGGAGAGAATAATAAATTATAATGGTGATGTGAGTATTAAAATAATGTAGGAGAGAGAATGAGTGGAGGGAATAGTAAAGATTCCTTTCCATTTTGGAAAATTTAGATATTATTGTGGGACGCCCAAAATAGAAAGTTTACATATTATTGTGGGGCGGAGGGAGTATAGTTTAGGAACCAATAAACTGGTTCAAATATTAAGGAAGCCAATCTGAATACATACGGCAGCCAGCTTAAGTCAGTCAGCATTTTTCACTAACCAAATGAAACCTAAGGCAGATAAGACTAGGTGACACTTTATCCACCGCATCCAAGCTATTAAGTTTCAAGTTATTAAGTTGAAACAATGATTTCAGAAAATAATACTCCCTTCGTCTCTAAATGTTTGTTCCATTTGACTTTTCAAACATTTTAATTTAGTGATTTTGAAGCTTTAATTTTGATTATTTTTACGAACGCTTTGAAAATTATTGATAATATACACTGCCGTTATGTAATACTCCGTCCCTAAATGTTATACAAGTTTTGAAAATTTAGTGATTTTGAAGCTTAAATTTTGGAAATGAGACTAACTTTTTGGGACAAAGAAAAAGGGAAAATGGGACAAACATTTAGGGACGGAGGGAGTAGATTTTAGGTTTAGGTTTTTTTTTTATGTTATATTATTATATACTGTATATAATTATATATAATAATTTTTAATAAATAAATTTGGTACACGGGTATACCAACCGAAGTCACTTTTGCGTACCATTTATCAACCAATTAGACATAATTGGTACGGAACTACCGTACCAAGAGTTCGATATACCGAGTTTTTGTACCAATTATAATTGGTAAGGATTGATATACGAGTTGGTTGGTGCGGAAGTACAACTTGCCACCCTAATCGTGGGTCTTAAAGATGGGATTTGAATAAGTTGAATTTGAAGTAGACTCTAATTTGATTCATGATGAAGTAAAGTAATAAGATTAAGTTTTAACTAAACTTGATTCAATCCTGATTTTGCTGCAAGATTGTGTTTAGTGAGAACCATTTATTTTTTTTGTGGTTGATAGATAGAAATGCCAACTTATCGGCGGCAAATGTAATTTCTAGAGCAACGTTTGTAAATGTGAGTCTCACTGTTTGTGTCGAACTTTCAACTATTGTGAATAGTTGACTTTTAAACATTTATGTACAGTTTTTTTTTCCAAAAAAAAATAAACTTTTTAGAGTGTTGTATCGTACAACACCTATAATTATTTCTTTAACAAATTTGAAAATTAATATTTTTTACTTATAAAACCAGGAATTATATAATTATTATCTTACTTTCGTGTGTACGTGTTGATGGAGGTGAATAATTAATCTAAATTGGACCTAGAGATGCGAAAAATCACATTAAGTATGAGATTCAAATTCAACCCTTGTAATTAAGACAATTCATGGTCAAAAATATCTTAAATTATGGCATTAATAATTTATCCCATGCATCTACATCACAAAGCTTCCCACTTCAAATACCCCATATATAATCTCCCTTAGCCTTCACTCAAGTTAACTACATCTGCATTTCTTAGAGAAAGTGTGTGTGAGTGTGTGAGAGAGAGAGGGGGAGAGAGAGAGAGAGAGAGAGAGAGAGAAATGGCTACCACCACAAGCAGCAACCTACTCATACTCAAGCTAATCACCATTCTCTCAATACTCCTCATTTCCATCCACCCTCAAAACGCATTCAATACAAAATATTACGAAGAAGAAGAAGAAGAAGAAGAAGAAGATGAAGATCGCTACATTATCGATGCCCCTTTTGCAAGCACACACAGATTAAGAAGCAGGTTCTTAGCGAGCATCAAGAAAGGCACACATTGTGATCCAGACAATAACAATATTTGCAATGGGGTTGAGGCAAATAACGGGACGGGACTTCTTCATTGCTGCAAGACACATTGCAGGGATGTTCTTAGCGATCACAATAACTGCGGCTATTGTGGGAAGAAATGTGATTCTGACCACACTTGTTGCGGGGGGCATTGCACTCATGTTTTTACTAGCACGAACCACTGCGGAAAGTGCCACGGCCCGTGCGAACCTGGGACTCAATGCAACAATGGAATTTGTGGGTATGCTTGAATGATTACTTCTTATAATTTCTTGATGAGAAAAGAGTTTAGTTAAGTGCTTAATATATCATTGAGCTTTTCATTCACGCTGTTTTTGGCAGAAGAAATATATACTATAGTTATTCAACCTTTTTTTTTTCCATTAACATATTCCATCTCAATATATTCACAGCTTTTTGAGAGATTTTTTGTCCCAAAATACTTGCAGTTTTACGGTTTTTTCATAAAACGTTGACACACACGCTGTTGAATGCATATTAATTACGGTCAGTTGGCACGTGTTCTAAATCAAGTCGACAAGGATGACTTCTCAACGTGTATTATAACCTTATACTTACAGATAATATAGATTTCAGAATTACATGGATGATGGAGACGGAAGAAGGTTACCTCTGGCAATCATTTAAGACGCTAATGTGAAAATAAGCACCGCACCTGATCATAAGATATACTCTCTCTATTTTATTTCTAGATCTTTTCACTTTTTTTTTAATTTTTAATAAAATTATAACTTCAAGTTAATTCAAATAACTTTAAATTATTGTTCAAAATTTTTTTAAATTAACAAATAAAAAATGGAAACGATACATATTTTTCTTTTGCATGTTCTTTTACAAAACACACTTCTGAAATGAAAATAATTATAATACTTTTTTGTTTAACGAAAGTCACTTTCACACTTATAATAACTTTTTACTTAATATTTCTCACTTTTCATTAACACAACACAATTTAATTTACTAAAGTTTTTTCTTAATTTTCGCACACATCCCAAAATGTGTAGCTTTAATGGAACGAAAAGAGTATATAATAAACAAACTTATATTTAGGTAATATTTGTATAAAATAATTTTTTTATATTTATTCACGATAAAAACGTAAAAAAAACATTAATTTTTTATGAGTTTTACACTTATACGATTGAACTTATAATAAGAGCGTCTCCAACAATTTGGTGCAAAAATAGCACCATCTCTCTGAAATGATGCAATTTTTGCATCGAATATATTTCACCATCTCCTGTTAGAATTTTTTTTACAAAAATACAAAAAAGAGAAAAGATTACAATATATTAAATGATACAAATTGCAATAAACATAGACAAAGAGAAAAAAACCGTAGGAGAAAATTCGTTTGATGATCTTCTTGATGTTATCCGAGTCGTGTGTGACACACTCTCCTTAAGACAAATTCGCCCCCTCACCGAGTTGTGCTTGAGGTTGTTTTGGACGTTCGCCTCCCAGGATAAAACGGACGGACCGGACTATTCTTGCACACTAGAATCTCCGGCGAATCTCATTATGCTTGGACAAAATCACCATCATTTCTATGGAAGAAAGACTTCAAAATGACGAAGAAGAAAACATGCATTTTTCTTATTCTCATTTCTCTTGTCTCTATTTTTCTCTCTTCTCTTCTCTTTAGTAAATTGTGGATCATTGTTTATATTCTCACAATTGTAACTTATATCCCATTACTCACCAATTCAATAAGGCTATTAACCTTGATAAATACTCACTCCGTCCCAGACCAAGGGTTCATCTTTCCCTTTTGGGACGTCCCAGACCAAGAGTTCATTTCCAAAAAAGACAAGTTTTTTAATATATTAATACCCTTATCATCTTCATATATTTACAAAAAAAACTGATAAGGATGATAAGGATGTGAATGGGCCCAATTGTATAGTAGAGGGTCCAATGTGTAAATAGCTAGTTAGTTAGAACAGAATTCAGTTAGTCAGTTAGAACAGCTAGATGGTTTGTTATTACATTTTTGTATATATTCTTTCTCTTTGTATTCTCAACATTATTGATAATAAGAGATTGATTCTTCCATACAATATCTTCATACTTTCATGTTCTAACATGGTATCAGAGCCTAGATCTTCGTCTTTGCTTCCGCTATCATGTCTCGTTCATATTCAGGTGCTCTGTTTCTATCTGTGATTCAATTTTTCCGATTTGATTTCACTTGATTACATGTGAAAACTCTCTTGCGAGCTTCGAATTGTATTTTTCTGCTCTAATTTCGGTGAGTGTGCAAATCCGATCTCTGTTAATCAGTTCAGCAGTCTGATTTGATTGTTTTGTTCTATTCTTCTTCCTCAATTTGTTCTATTTGTTGACCTGATCATCATTTCTATGGCAGCGATATGAATGATGACGATATTTCCATTGGTGATCATGAAATACCGGATGACATACCAGATCTGTATGATTTCTTGATTGAGTTTTGCAATTAAACCCCAACCATCCTCTGTTTCTTCATCCTAATGATAATCCTGGCATGAAACTTATTTCTCATGCTCTTACTGAATCAAATTACTCTCAATGGAGTCGTGCAATGATCCTATCTCTTGAATCAAAGACTAAGCTAGGAATGATCAATGGTCTATGTCCTAAGCCTAAGCCTGATTCCAAATATGCTCTGCTCTGGAGCAGATGCAACACTATGGTTATTTCATGGATCAGTAATGTTGTTTCCGACATTGCTACGGCATTGCTTACCTTCCAACCGCACAACTTGTGTGGGATGATGCGAAAACTAGATACTCTCAATCCAATGCCCCAAAGATATTTCAGATCAGGAAAGATTTGGCTTCTCTTTCACAAGGTCACTTGTCTATTTCTGGTTATTACACCAGATTTAGGGCTCTTTGGGATGAATATTATGCCCTAACTCATCTGAGTCAATGTCTTTGCAATTGTACTTGTGGTCACTCTAAACAACAAGAAGACTTTGAGCTGCTTCATAAACTCACTCAGTTCCTCATGGGGCTCAATGATTCCTTTACTGCCACTAGGGGACAGATTCTTATGATGAAACCTATTCCTACAGTCAATGAAGTTCTGAGTATGCTGCTTCAAGAGGAACAACAGAGGGGTCAATCATCTATTTCTGTTCCCACCCCTTTGATGGATCCTTCTGCTTCGACTGCTTTACTTAGTAAGGGGGGCATAGGTTACAAACCTAATACTTACAAAGCAAAGCCAAGAACTCCCTCTTTTTGTGACTTTTGTCATGGAGATAGTCATAACAAGGACAGATGTTTCTTCTTACATGGATACCCTGATTGGCATCCATTGTATGGTACAAAACCAGATCCATCAAGAATGCCAAAATTCAACAAAAGTAGATACAACAAGAATAGTTCCAACCATGGTATGCAGGGTCACAATGTTGCAGCAGTATCTTCTGACATCAATAATGCATCTGCAAGTGTCTCTTCTCCTTCTGATACAAACAACATCATCACTCCTGCTTCTCTTGCTTCTACTGGAATCACTACATCTCAACTGCAACAACTGATGACATTACTCAATATTGGATCTGCCAACATCAGTGGTTCTGAATCTGGAACTGCAGGTATGACTCTTGTCAACACTAGTATTGTTACACCTTTATGCATGAATTCAATTTTCCCCAATACATCTGATTGGATCTTGGACACTGGAGCCACAGATCATATCACTTTTTCATTTCACTCTCTCCTTGATCCTGTCCCAATTTCTTCTTACATTCATCTTCCAAATGGTCATAAATCTCATATAACATACAAAGGCACAATCAAATTGTCTGTTCACATTACTCTCTTCAATGTTCTCTATGTTCCTGAGTTCTCTTATAATCTCATTTCTGCAAGTAAACTCACTGCTGACAGTCATTGTTCTCTTGTATTTTTTCCCAATGATTGCTATCTACAGGATTATCACTTGAAGAAGCCCATTCTGATTGGTAAAATGCATGGAGGTCTCTACAAACTCACTCTCAATAGTGTCTCAATTTTTCCTTCCAATAGCATCAATAAAATGTCAAATGTATGTTCTAGTAAATCTCAGAATATCTCATTGTGGCATCTTAGATTGGGTCATGTACCAATTCATAAACTCAGCATTGTTATCATCTATTGATTGTACTCATTCTCAAAAGTGTAATGACTTCCTGTGTGATGTATGTCATTTTGCTAGACAAACAAGACCTCCTTTTCCTCTTAGCCAATCTAAAAGTCTTGCCCCTTTCATTCTTATTCACTGTGATGTGTGGGGCCCCTATAGACACACTACACATGATGGATATAACTCATTTTTGACTATTGTGGATGATTATTCAAGGACCACTTGGGTTTATTTGTTAAAATCCAAAGATCAAGTTTCTTCCATCCTCGGGATTCATTCATATGATTCATACTCAATTCAATGCTAAAATTCATGTTATTCACTCAGACAATGGCACTGAATTCTTCAGTCAGACTGTTTCCTCCATTCTTTCTCCATTAGGCATTCTTCAAATCAGTACTTGTACTGAAACTCCTCAACAAAATGGGCAAGCTGAGAGAAAGCACGAGATATCTCTTGGAAATTGCTAGATCACTAAGGTTTCAATCAAATATACCCTTAAAGTTTTGGGGTATTTGTGTTCTAACTGCCACATACATAATCAATAGATTGCCTAGTAGTGCTCTTCATAACAAAACTCCTTATGAAGTGCTTCTAGGGAAATCTTCTTCCTATTCTCATCTAAGAGTCTTTGGATGTCTTGCTTTTGCTTCCACTCTTCATCATAATAGAGACAAGTTCTCTTCCAGAGCAATCAAATGTGTTTTCATTGGCTATCCTTCTCATAAAAAGGCCTATAAGCTTTATGACTTGTCTTCTCACAAGATTTTCTACAGTAGAGATGTTACATTTTATGAGAATCATTTTCCTTTTCATTCTGACTTCCTTCTTCTCCTCCTATTCTTTCCACTGATCATGACATCACTTGGCTATATGATGATGACATTTCTCTTGTTTCACCTCATGTTTCCTCTCCTACCCATTCACTGTTCAACAACTCTCTTCTCTGTTCCAATTCAACAAAATTCTTCTCATTCTCTGTTCAACATAATCATTCCCTTCTCCTGTTCAACATAATCATTCCCCTTCTCCTGTTCAACATAATCATTCTCCTGTTCAACATAATCATTCCCCTTCTCCTGTTCATGTTCCTGTTCATGAGAGACCTGTTAGAAAGTCTCATGTCCCTCTCAAATTTCGTGATTACTGTTTGGTTTACCTGCTCATTTTACCAATCATCAAGCTTCTACTGTGACAAGGTACAACTCTCATTCTCTTTCAAATTATATCACTTATTCAAATTTTTCTCCTGCATACTCCTCTTTTTGTATGCACATTTCTTCCACTCCTAAAGATCCTTCTACTTATACTCAAGCTGTAAAAGATCCAAGCGGTGTCTTGCTATGAAAAATGAACTTGATGCTCTAGAGTCTAATAATACTTGGTGTTTCCAATCTCTTCCTCTGGTAAGCACCTTGTTGGTTGTAAGTGGATATACAAAACAAAGTTCAATTCTGATGGATCTTTGGACAAGCACAAGGCCAGATTAGTTGCCAAGGGTTTTACTCAAATAGAGGGTCAAGATTACTTTGAGACTTTTGCACCTGTGGCCAAAATGACCACTGTCAGAACAATGCTTGCTATAGCAGTTTCAAAAGGATGGACTTTATTGCAGATGGATGTGTCTAATGCCTTTTTGCATGGAGACTTGAATGAGGAAGTGTTTATGGATGTTCCTCCTGGCCTATCCATTCCTAGTTCTGTGCAGCCACAAGGTTCTTCTCCCATTGTTTGTAAACTTCTTAAGTCTCTTTATGGACTTAAGCAGGCCCCAAGACAATGGTTCCAAAAGTTCTCCTCAGCTCTTCTTGAGTTTGGGTTCAGTCAATCTCATGCTGACCACTCTCTCTTCATTCTAAAGACCACCACTCATTGCACTGCAATTTTAGTGTATGTGGATGACTTAGTCATAACTGGTGATGATCCTTTGACTATAGCAGCTGTTAAATCTCATTTACATTCTCGATTCAAGATTAAAGATTTGGGAAATCTCAAGTATTTTCTTGGTTTAGAGGTGGCCGGATGCGAGAAAGGTCTTTACTTACATCAAAGGAAGTACACTCTTGATATCTTGAAGGATACTAAACTAGAAGATGCCAGACCTGCTAGGATTCCTATGGAAACTCATCATACCTTGGCTGCAGACAAGGGAAATTTGCTTAAGGATCCTACTATTTATAGGAGGCTTGTGGGAAGACTGGTATACCTCACCATCACTAGGCCTGAGTTATCTTATCCAGTGCATATCCTAAGTCAATTTTTGTCATCTCCTAGAGAACCTCATTTGGATGCAGCCTACAAATTGGTCAGATATTTGAAGGGGAGTCCTGGTCAAGGTCTTCTGTTTGAGGCAACCCCTCTTAAACTCCAGGCTTATTCAGACTCTGATTGGGCTGGTTGCCCCACTACTAGAAGATCTCTCTCTGGTTTTTGCATGTTTCTAGGGTCCTCTTTAATATCCTGGAAATGCAAGAAACAATCAGTTGTCTCTAGATCTTCTGCTGAAGCTGAGTATAGAGCTCTTGCAAATTGCTGCTGTGAGATCACCTGGTTACTCTCTCTCTTATCTGATTTTGGGATTTCTGATCAGACACCAGTTCCCTTGTTTTGTGATAACCAATCAGCTTTGCAGTTGGCAATCAATTCAGTGTTCCATGAAAGAACTAAGCATATAGAGATTGATTGTCACTTAATACGAGAAAAGATTGTTCAAGGTGTTGTGGTGACTCATTCTGTTCCTACTATTGACAATCCTGCAGATCTCTTTACCAAATCTCTCACTGCTGATAGAGTGCTTCAGTTGCTATGCAAAATGAATGTTCTCAACATGTTTCAACCATTCATCTTGAGGGGGGGTGATAAGGATGATAAGGATGTGAATGGGCCCAATTGTATAGTAGAGGGTCCAATGTGTAAATAGCTAGTTAGTTAGAACAGAATTCAGTTAGTCAGTTAGAACAGCTAGATGGTTTGTTATTACATTTTTGTATATATTCTTTCTCTTTGTATTCTCAACATTATTGATAATAAGAGATTGATTCTTCCATACAATATCTTCATACTTTCATGTTCTAACAAAAACCATTCATTATATCCTTATACATTCTCTCTCCTATTTCCTACCACATATTTAACTACTATTTCTCCCACTCATTCTCTCTCCTATTAAATATTTTTAACTTTTACATTCTCTCTCCTATTCCCTACCACACATTTAACTTTTACATTATCTCTTATATTTCCTACCACACATTTAATTACTATTCCCTATCTCACATTTAACTTTTATTCATTTTTTAAAAAATTTCTTAAGAAGCGTGAAATCCCCCCCATATACCCTTGGTCTGGGACGGAGGGAGTATTAGGTAGTTATAATTTTTAACCATCATAATGTCATCCATTATGTGTTTTATTAAGGCTAATGGATGTTACAATCCATACTCATTAGTTGAACATTTACTAGACACCAACTTCGCCTTTAGCAAATTGTCTACAACAAAATCAACTTCCACAAAGTCTATCCCCCGATAGGTCAACCTCCTTCTATGAAACCCGCCTCTCTCTAGTAGTCTATATCTCGAGCGGTAAGTTTAACGGGAAGTCTACCTATAGAAATGACTTTTATAGAAATCATTTTTGCTTAACGTTTCAACTTTACTCACTTAATTAAGTCTTAATATTTTTATTTTCTAAATATCAATTTGGACAAATATAAACTACAATTTCTATATTAATAATATAAAGAAAACGTGCACAATTTCCTTCACACAATAACATTTTTCCAACATCTCCAACGATGATCATGATTCAAATCTTTCACCAAAAAGAATATTCTTAGAATATAACTTATTATTTCATTTTATTAATTTTTTTTCACTATTCATATATTATCATGATAATATAATTCAATTTTTTATATTAATAATACGTAATAAAATTAAATGAAACAATCAAATATAAATAAATATATCTAAAATAATATAAATAACTTATTATATTAAATGGTAGTACGTACTAACATATAATAATCAAAATCAAGTTAAATACTGTTCTTATTATAACTAAAAACATAAGTTTCCTAAAATTAATTTTCAAAAAGTTTGTATAATGTTATTTTAATAAAAACAAGTTATAAAAAAAGTATTCATTTTAATTTTAGGAAGGAGGAAATAATATACTTTCAAATACCAAAACAAGGAAAAAAAGAGGATGGCGCAGTAGGTGATCTTGCGCTTAGGGGTGTAAATGGTTCTATTTGATTCGATTTGGTGGAATTTACGGACTGAATCACTAGTAATCAATTTGGGAAAATTCTAAATCAAATTGAAGCATAAAAAAATTCAAACCGAACTAAATCAAACCGCTATGATTTGATTTGGTTTGGTTCAAACCGCGATTCAATTATTTGCACTAAAAATTCAAACCGAACTAAATCAAATCGCTATGATTTGATTTGGTTTGGTTCAAACCGCGATTCAATTATTTGCACTACCAGAAAAACGTGTTTTATCGGCGAAATATTCCGCCGCTATAGTAGAGATTCCGTCGCTGAAGATCATTCACCGGCGAAAATATTCCGTCGGTGGTCCGCCATTGGCATCCCGTCGCAATGGTCCGGCAGATCAAATTTCGTCGGTGGACACCGACGAAAATCGTATTCCGTCAGTGCTCACCGACGGAAATTTTCGTCGCTGATTTCATTTAATTTAATTAAATTATGATTTCAGCGAAGGAAATTTCCGCCGGTGATTTAATTTATTTTAATTTAATTTTTATTTCAGCGACGGAGTCGGTGAAATAAAAATTAAATTAAAATAAATTAAATCACCGGCGAAAATATCCGTCGCTAAATTAATTTATTTTAATTAAATTTTTATTTCACCGGCGGAATATTCCGTCGCTGAAATAAAAATAAATTAACTCAGTGACGAAAATTTTCGCCGCTGATAATACAATAAATAAAAAAAATAGCAAATATCAATTATAATATTTTTTTTGTACTTGATATAACAATTGATACAACTAAAACTATAAATCAAAAAACCAAAATACAGTACCAAATCGGTGGGAGGGCGGGGGCTCCCAATACCAAATCGGTGGGGAGGGGGGCGGGGGTGGGGGAGACTGGAAATCGGGACATCCCAGTACCAAATTGGGGGGAGGGGGAGGAGACTTGAAATGGGAACATCACAAATGTTATTACAAACAAATATCACAAATGTTATTACAAGAAAATATAAAATAGTACAAAATCAACTCGGGGGGAGGGGGTGGGGAGACTGGAAAAGGCTCCTTACAATACTGTCAGATGAAGTGGAGCCGGTACTCGAGTGCAAATTCCCCTGCGGCACCAGATTCTGCATATGGGCCATCAGCATCGCAAATCGACGATCCGTCTCTTTCCGATGCTGCGCAACCCGTGCCTGAGCCTCCGCAGCCTGTGCCTGGGCCTCCGCAGCCTGTGCCCTAGCCTCCGCAGCAACGCGTCTCTCCTCATCCAAGCTTGCCTCCAGAGAGTCGATCCTCGAAGCATACAGAGGATCGGGCCTGAAAACATTCGCGTGACGGCCGGTCGACGACGATGGGCGATCCCCCATCCCTAACACTCGGTCTCCTCTCTTTGGATGTCCATCTGAGGTGACCGCTTGCCAAACTTCAGGCATGAATGGAACGGGCTGGCCGGGAGGAGTACCTTCGGGAACAACGGCGGCTTGATATGTATTCTGTCAAAATAAAACAAACAAATATAATCATATACACAATGTACATAAATAAATTTACATATTCAAAATCAAGTCATTTAATGATAGTTTACTTACAAAGGCCAATGCAGATCGATCATCAACCCACTACGGAGGTTGATCGGCTGATGTAGGAGTTCTAACATGCGTGCTAACGAACACATCCAAAAAACCGACATCGGAGCCATTTAAGAATCGATGACTACATGTTGACCTCAACATGATAAGTTAAAAATTCTTAAACGGGTTTCTAAGATTTTGTGTTTCAACCGTCACGACGTCACGTCGTAACATTAATTTTATTCATTACCGTAAAATGCATAATTTTACAATGATGAATTAACACACACATCTATCACATTTTTTAAATTATTAATATTGTGAATAATTTTAAATATTAATATTTAAAATTAGGTTTAGAATTGGGATTGACTTCTATCCCATCCCGAAATGCACGATTATATGAATTGTAAATATCACTTTGTGTGAGCACCCCAACCCGAAACCTAACGCGTGTCCCGAGCTTGAGAAGCCCAAACTAAGAAAACCCATCTTAAATTTTTAAAAACTTTTATTTCACCTTACAAGAAAATCAATTCTCAAACTGCCAAAATGAATCAACTAATAATATCTCCACTTGGAGGAATTTCAACAACAACTTCAATAAACCATAATCTGATCAATTATATCGAAAACCCCCAAATAACTTTATTCTACAAAAGAGTTTTATATACAACTTTCCAAAAGAGTAATACTTAATAAATACTCCCAGACAACCTACTCATATACATAACCTGACAAGTCCCAAAAGCAAAAGTCCACACTCTTATTCCCGGCCTGACCGATTCAGGTCACCTGTCTCAGCACAATCTAAAACAGTAAAAGGGGAAGGGGTGAGAATAAATCTCAATAAGCTATTATGAATGCAGCAAGATGCCAAACAAGATGCAACACATCAAAAGACATATCCACATAATAAGAGAGGCTCCCTGCCGCCAACCGCCCCATACCGGTTGGAAACAACGACCAGCTCATCATGAATATATCACAACACATAAGTACGATAAAGTAACACTTAGAAGGATACTGAGCCAAGGTTTTATCTCCAAAAGGATATACACATCCGAGCAGCAACAACAGTTGATGAAGCGGTTCCGGAACCATAAACAATAACAGTACCATACGGATTCTGACACACAGTCATATCCCCAGTGAAACTAGACCATCTACCTCAAAAGGAGATGCTAGCCCACTAATCCCACACAAGGGGGACAAATCCGGGTTACCAATGTATGAATTATAATGAACTTGGCTCGATGCCATTATAATTTCATAACATTGCCCAACAAACAAATACCAGCTGGATTTTCATAACTAAGCACAGTAATAACATACTTGCTTAACCAAACATTGTATGATCCAAAGTAGGGATACATACCACAATAGCATATCATGAAGATAGCAATACTATAACAAGTATTCAACATATTAGCACAACGGCTATAAATTCTTGTTTCAACAAGTACAGTTTAGGAATTCCAAAGTAGGGAATCCTACAACAATAGAATATCATAAAGATAGAAATACTATAACAAGTATTCAACATATTAGCACAACGGCTATAAATCCTCGAACCAATCCCAAAACAATTTAGGAATTCCAAAGTAGGGAATCCTAGCATTTATATCGGAATATATCAATGAGTCTAAAATGTGCAACACATAAGGTCTACACATTTACTATAACAAGCCATGTTACAATATCATCCATAATAAGAAGTATCACAACTTAGAGTTCAAGGATGTCAAGTATTTCCACATACTACAATAAGCACACCACAATAGTAAAATAGAATATTTGGAAACGATCATTAGTGATTTAGTTTATAAAACCAATTTCATTTGAAAGATCACCTAAAAATACTCAATTTGGACTCTTGAACCATCCAATTTCGAGTTTGTATGAATTACTTATTCATTTTATAAGTTTAACCGGTTTTGAAAATGGTTTACTAAGCCCTGCTGCAAAAAGAGACATTCTGGGAACAATAGTTATACTTTTAGCTTATAACAATATGTCCATTGAAAATATCTTGAAAAATTATCCAAAATGGACTCAAGAAGCACTCAATTCCGAGTCCGGGTGAATTAAATATGAATTTCACAAGTAAGTGCAATTTTAAGAGTCATGGACATCAAGTGTTCCAAGCTACTTTATCCCCATTTTTAACTAAACCCACATAGTATTAATGTCTTCTACTCAATTAATTTCCACTTCCTTCCATTCCCAAGTAAATAACTTGATCAAATTCACCAACAACTAGTATATTATAAGAATCCATTTATAAACACACATATGAAGATACAAGGAAAGGAATTGTAACAACTTGCAACTCACAAAAGTCAATCAAACTTATTTTTCATTTATTCTAAAAACCCAAATAAAATGTTTCCAAAACTCTTTCATCACAACTAGAATAAATATGACCAAACCTCAAATTAACCATTCCAACCCATTTCAAACTTCAAGGAAGGGATTCTAATTCACCAAGCACCCACTTAACAAACCCACATACTAGAAATTTCCTTCTTGCTCATTTAGGTCCTAATTCCTTTCATTCCCAAGTAAATAACTTGACTAAATTCACAATTACTCTATATCATTCTTCTTTCAATTTTAGATCACCATTTTACACCCAAAATCAATTCAACCTTGACTAAACTTTTTCTACTCAATTAACATTATTCAAAATACCAAAAATCCTTTTCTTTCAACAGGAGATTCAATAACACATAAAGTGAGCAATTATTAGAAGGAAGTCATAATAACTTACAAAAAAATGATGCGAAACAAAATCTTTATTTTCGGGGCTTGATGCGCTCCCCTCTCCGCCACGATCAAGAATATGCAAACGAATTGTAAAATGGAAGGGAATTGAACTTATTAAGAATTTTGGAAGGATAAGATGGGAGGGAGGTTTTCCATGGAGAAAATTTGAGAAGAATGAAGAAGAAGATTGAGAGAATGGAGAGTTAAAGAAGGAGGTGAGGGAAAAAGTAAGAAAACATGGCCTCCCATGCTCTCCCTTTGACTAACATAAATAATTAATTTAACTTTCCACTTAAGCCCCTCAAAGTCTAAGGAAATACATCTAACACCTCAACTTCTATTCTTTACACAAAAACACCTCACCCACTCATAATATTTTATTTATTTTCACTTGTTATGCTTCACCCAAAATACATTATCCTATTTCCAATTAAATCATAAAGCTTTAAAATTATTTCACAACCAATTAAAGACATAAAATAAGCACATAAAGTCAACCAATAATATAAAATGCATATAATAGAATGCTAAAATAGTGCCTAGATTTAGGGTCGTTACACTCACTCCCCCTTAAAGAAAATTCGTTCCGAATTTTAAAAAGACTTACCTTAAGAATCAAATAGCAAAGGTTACCTCTCACACATTTCAAATTACAACTTTCAAATAGTTTCCTCAATGACATGATTCTTCTATACATCTCACAACCCGAATACTCTAGGATTTTGATTCCGGACTTGCGATGCTAATAACTCTCAATGGTTCTCCCACATAAGTCAAATCCGCTTAATCATCATTAGTTGAAGGACTCCATACAAACGAGGGATCATGCAAATGATTTTTCCATACTAAGCTTCATACAGTACCCATTTCAATGCTAAACTAAAAACTACTATTATACGCAAACTCGCTAAGATTAATTAAACTTTTCAAGTTGAAAGGAAATTCACCAAAATAACTTTTCCGGATGTTATAAATAACGCAGTTAAAGTCTTTTAATAGTTCCAACCATCACTTTGGCCTATTGATCACTTTCTTTTGAATAACTAAATTCTTCAAACCCTTAGGATCGGCAACAATTTCAAATGGAGCTTCAAAAAGATAAGGTTCCTACTTAAATAACGCAACACAATTGCAGCCACTCTCGAGTAGAGGATAAGAAGATTCCACTTTATCTAAGTCAACTTCCTCGAAGCATACGCTATTACTTTCCCAATTCTCATAATATCACAACCTAATCCTCCTTTAATACGTACTTAAAATTCACAAAGTCCTCGCATCCA
This sequence comes from Adenophora triphylla var. japonica, assembly GCA_022495995.1. Taxonomy (NCBI): domain Eukaryota; kingdom Viridiplantae; phylum Streptophyta; class Magnoliopsida; order Asterales; family Campanulaceae; genus Adenophora; species Adenophora triphylla. The sequence goes on along the minus strand of JAFEMH010002950.1, from coordinate 54,078 downwards.
CTAGGTAAGGTGAGGATCAGATCTATAGTCAATCTATTCTCCATCTCTTATCCATATGGTTTACCCTTATTACATTCTACACCATTGATATATCCTTTCGAGTTAACTAAATCGACAATTTTACCATTCTCAAGAATCCCTTGATAATCCTTAGGTAGTTCTTGCCAATCCAAAGACTACGGACTCAATTCTCGTAAGAATCATGGTAACATCCGAGCTTAAGACTATAGAACCCAAAATTTGAAATCTTCTCGAGTCAACTCACATTTGCTAAACTTCTCAAACAATGAATTCCCACTAAAGGCAAATAATACAACTCACAAATGATCTTCATGATCCTCTCGTAACTTTAAATAACAAAGAGGTCATCAATCATAATTACCATAAAGCCATCAAGATAAGGATTAAAAATTCTGCTTATCATACTCAGAATCAACACATGAGATACTTCGATGGAAACACAATTACCATCTACTCACAACTAGCACATAAAATTTTTGGAAAGACTTCTTATGAAAGTCTAACACACACCAAATACCCTTTACACTTTTTAACCAAATTTTCTGGCTTTAACGTATATATAAGAAAATTACCACCTAAGGTTTATCTGTATCAAATACCTATATAAGCAAATTAGTCATAGAAAAGGAGACTCACTTCTTATGATAGTCTACCAATGCACAACAACTACTTACCCATCAAGGTCAAGTATATCTCAAAATCATAAATTGGTAATCATACCAAATCAACTGGCAATACATGCTCAGCCATAACCACATCACAATCGTGGTAAATCAAGAGAGATTCGAGGTACTCTCTCATAAGAGCAGAAACCTCTATCACATAAAATAATCTCAAGCAATGTATGCCACATAGAAGCAAAATGCTATGCCAAACATAAATGATATGAAACAGGATCTGTAAAAATATGACCTCTTACTTCTGAGACAGGTAATATACCTCTAGTGATCTCTGAGGGATCTATCTCTTCTAGACCCGAAACAGATACCCGACCTTAGACCTTCCCTTTTTGGTTTCCCTTCATTATCTCCTTTGGTACCACCGCTTTGTTGTCCACCTAGCTGACCGCTGCATTGAAGCTCGACCCTGCTGCAACCTTGGGCAATTCCTCCTAAAGTGCCTCATCTCTCTACTCTTAACACACCTGTCTTGCTTACTCCAACACTGATCTTTGATATGCCCAACCTTCTTGCAAAATTTACAAATCATCTCATACTGTTTGGATATTGGCCTAGACGAAGAAGCTACAACAAGCTCCCTTCGCAAACTCCCTGAAGTTGAAGTCCTTGGTTTTCCCCTGGTGATTTTGGATCCTTGTCCTAGATACTTTGGTTTATTTCTAATCCCACTTTCGGATCTTCCACGATTTTCCTCAATGTCATTCTCGACCTTATATGCTCTATCTATGGCGGTCTGATAATTGATGAAGTTATCAATCAATAATTTTTTTTCTAAACTCAATCCTCAACTCATATGCTCAATATCATTTATACCCTTAACATTATTATATACCATATATACCCAAATTCAATAACTACTATACTCTACATAGTCCATTTTCATTATGAAGTCCCAATTAATCCCACATACTTCCTCTAAGCCATATAACATGGATAATTAAGAATCATATCATTTTCATTCCAACTATCACAACAATAACTTTACAAACTTAGCCAACTTCATTATAAGGTACCCAAACAATACCACATACTTACTCTAAGCCATATAATCATAGTACACCACCTTCCCAATTAAACACAACCATTTTATCACCCTTTTCTCTACTACTTCCAACACTCTATTTCAACCTTTCAAAACCCAATTAATCATGTACAAAAATCATCAAATTCATTTATCTCTCATAATTTCCCAAAATCTTAACATACTCGTTCAACAATCCATTTTCCTTCATTATCTGGAACTCTTCGCTGTCATCATTGCTTCCGGCCATTAGAACAAACTCCTGCATCAAACACTCGACGTCAATTACCACACACTCCCTCTTAGTCTAGACATCTACCCTTGACCTCTAAACTAAGCTCTGATACCAACTGTGAGCACCCCAACCCGGAACCTAACGCGTGTCCCGAGCTTGAGAAGCCCAAACTAAGAAAACCCATCTTAAATTTTTAAAAAAAATTATTTCACCTTACAAGAAAATCAATTCTCAAACTTCCAAAATGAATCAACTAATGATATCTCCACTTGGAGGAATTTCAACAACAACTTCAATAAACCATAATCTGATCAATTACATCGAAAACCCCCAAATAACTTTGTTTTACAAAAGAGTTTTATATACAACTTTCCAAAAGAGTAATACTTAATAAATACTCCCAGACAACCTACTCATATACATAACCTGACAAGTCCCAAAAGCAAAAGTCCACACTCTTATCCCCGGCCTCACCGGTTCAGGTCACCTGTCTCAGCACAATCTAAAACAGTAAAAGGGGAAGGGGTGAGAATAAATCTCAATAAGCTATTATGAATGCAGCAAGATGCCAAACAAGATGCAACACATCAAAAGACATATCCACATAATAAGAGAGGCTCCCTGCCGCCAACCGTCCCATACCGGTTGGAAACAACGACCAGCTCATCATGAATATATCACAACACATAAGTACGATAAAGTAACACTTAGAAGGATACTGAGCCAAGGTTTTATCTCCAAAAGGATATACACATCCGAGCAGCAGCAACAGTTGATGAAGCGGTTTCGAAACCATAAACAATAACAGTACCATAGGGATTCTGACACACAGTCATATCCCCAGTGAAACTAGACCATCTACCTCAAAAGGAGATGCTAGCCCACTAATCCCACACAAGGGGGACAAATCCGGGTTACCAATGTATGAATTATAATGAACTTGGCTCGGTGCCATTATAATTTCATAACAGTGCCCAACAAACAAATACCAGCTGGATTTTCATAACTAAGCACAGTAATAACATACTTGCTTAACCAATTCCATTTGAAAGATCACCTAAAAATACTCAATTTGGACTCTTGAACCATCCAATTTCGAGTTCGTATGAATTACTTATTCATTTTATAAGTTTAACCGGTTTTGAAAATGGTTTACTAAGCCCTGCTGCAAAAAGAGACATTCTGGGAACAATAATTATACTTTTAGCTTATAACAATATTTCCATTGAAAAGATCTTGAAAAATTATCCAAAATGGACTCAAGAAGCACTCAATTCCGAGTCCGGGTGAATTAAATATGAATTTCACAAGTAAGTGCAATTTTAAGAGTCATGGACATCAAGTGTTCCAAGCTACTTTATCCCCATTTTTAACTAAACCCACATACTATTAATGTCTTCTACTCAATTAATTTTCACTTCCTTCCATTCCCAAGTAAATAATGTTGTGCAATATGGCCCTTCACTACCAAGCAAACCTACAAGAATGATTAGAGCACACAAAACAAAGCACAAGAAATAAATCACAAAGAAGAACACCGGAATTGTTTACCCAGTTCACCAATATGTTTGGCTACGTCTGGGAGCACTACCAAGCCAGGATTTTGCACTATAATATGTGATATTGTTACAATGAGTTTTGGGGGCGGAACTATACTTATATATGACCTAGGGAAACAAACCAAACCCTAGATGGACAAGGAAACTAGAAAAACAGGCGTGAAATCCGGACTGCTGAAGCGGGCCCAGCGCGGCGGCCCTCCAGGCCTGCGCGGTCGCGCTAACCTCCAGAGGACTCAAAGCCCTTGCAACAACAAGCAGCGCGGTCGCCCTCATGCCCCAGCGCGGTCGCCCTCGAAAGATTGCCTCCGAGCCAATTGTTCCTGTCCAAGTGCGCGGTCGCGCACCATCACCTGCGCGGCCGCCCTTGACTCCAGAAACCCCTGACGAAATTCTTTCCTTTTTGCTCCGAAGTCTAACCCGGTTGATCCTCTATCCCAACAATCTCCCACCTAGAGATAAACCACATATATAAGCCCCGTATCCGTCCTTCAACTCATCCTTGGTGTCCTCCTAGTGCTCACCTCGATCATGGTAGTGCCATCCTCCTCTCCTATTCTCCAAGCCCAATTGAAGCTTTGCACAGCTTCAATTTCTCAAGGTTTACAACCTTCGTCAACATGTCAGTCGGGTTCTCTGATCCCAATATTTTCTCCAGCCTTAAGATCTTCTCCTCCAAGAGATGCCTGATGTAGTGAAACCTCAGTTCAATGTGCTTCGTCCTAGAATGAAACGCCGGATTCCTTGCCAAGTGAATTGCACTCTGACTGTCACTGTAGAGAACGTTACCACTTCGCGTCTTCCAAAGTTCACCCAAGAAGTTCTGCAACCATACCATCTCTTTACTCGCCTCTGTCACTGCCACATATTCTGCTTCTGCAGTCGACTGAGCCACGATCTTCTGCAACTTAGAAGCCCAGGAGATTGCCGTACCACCCAATGTGAACATATACCCCGTAGTACTTCTCCTCTTGTCAAGATCGCTTGATGCCAAGTCCGCATCAACATAACCCGCTAACACAACCTCCTTGCTTGAGAAACATAGAGCCTTACCAGCAGTACCCTTCAAGTAACGCAGGATCCATTTAACCGCTTCCCAATGTTGCTTTCCTGGATTGCCCATAAACCGGCTGACTACTCCCACCGCATGTGAAATGTCCGGCCTTGTACACACCATTGCATACATGAGACTCCCCACTGCTGAAGCATATAGAGTTCTCTCCATCTTATCACGCTCCTCCTTGCCCATAGGCGAGTCTTTCTCGGATAGCTTGAAGTGCAAACCCAATGGTGTTCCTGTTGGCTTTGCCTCTTCCATACAAAACCTTGCCAAGACTTTCTCAACGTATTCTGCTTGTGAAAGAACCAACTTACCCGACTCCCTATCCCGGTCAATCTACATGCCCAAGATTTTTCTGGCCTCCCCCAAATCCTTCATCTCGAACCATTCTGACAATTGAGCCTTCAATCTGTTTACCTCTCTACTGCTAGAGCCCGCTATTAGCATGTCATCCACATATAATAGCAAGATTATGTACCCATTGTCCGTGTTCTTGAAGTAGCAACAATGATCCGCCTCACATCTGATAAAATCAATGTCATGCATGAACCCATCAAACTTTCTGTACCACTGCCTAGGAGCTTGTTTAAGGCCATACAAGCTCTTAGTCAATCTGTAAACTAGATCCTCGCTACCCTTAGACAAGTAACCCTCTGGCTGTACCATGTAAATTTCTTCCTCCAAGTCCCCATGACAAAAGGCCGTCTTTACATCCATCTGTTCAAGCAACAAGTTATCTGCCACTACTATCCCCAGAACCATTCTGATAGTGGTCATCTTCACAACCGGAGTGAATACCTCGGTGTAGTCAATACCATACTTTTGCTGAAAACCTTTTACAACCAATCTTGCCTTGTAACGCTTACTGCCGTTTGCTTCCTCCTTGATCCTGTAAACCCACTTATTATGCAGTGCCTTCTTCCCCTTAGGTAGTTCAGTCAACTCCCAAGTTTTATTGGCCTTCAATGAGTCCATCTCATCATCCATCGCAGCTTTTCACTTATTACAAAGTGCACTACGAACAGCCCCCGCATAACATTCTGGTTCCCCATTATCTGTCAACAGCAAATAATAATTGGAAGGAGTATACCTGTCAGGCGATCCACGCAATCTGCTGGATCTACGCAGCGGAATATCCGGTTACGGAGTATGTGGTTCATCTTCGGTGACCTCCTGACCATGGTCAACATGAACTGTTCTGCTCCCACCCGAGTTTGGAACCTCCACCTCTACAATATCCGGTTCTGAACTAGTATCATCAGATGCCCCCTTTCTGTCCTTGTACAATACCTGTTCATTGAATACCACATCTCGACTACGAATAATTTTATGGTTTTGGTCATCCCAAAACTTATACTCGAAGTCATCCCCGCCATACCCAATAAACGTACACTTAACAGATTTTGCATCTAATTTAGTTCTCTCAGCAGAATCAATATGAACATAAGAAACGCAGCCAAATATGCGAAGAAAGGACAGATTTACCTGCTTGCCACTCCATGCTTCCTCTGGAATTCCATTCCCCAATGGTACTGATGGTCCCCGATTGATCAAGAAAGCCGCCGTGTCAACTGCATATGCCCAAAACGTCTTCGGAAGTCCACACTTCAATCTCATACTTCTAGCCCGCTCGTTCAATGTTCTATTCATCCTCTCTGCAACCTGTGAATGTGTGCCCAAATTCTTTTGTTTATTGGAATTCACGCGAGTTTGAAGACATCCGAGTTATTTGAAAAACGGAGTCGCCACGCCATTTTGATTACCTCAAAACTTTGAAAAAAAGGTTTTATGGGTTCGGAGGTTAAGTTACCCCTTGGGAAGAACGTTTGGCGTTCATCCAAAGTGCCTTGCCGGAGCAAGTCTCCCTAGATTTCATTAATCGTGTTTGCTTGCGTGCTTTCTTTGTGTGCATGTGTTTGAAAATAAGGGGGGGGAATGTCCCAAGTTGTCTTCCGGACGTACAAACCATTTGTTGGTTGTCGCTCGGGATTCCTTGGAATTTATGTATTTGGGATTATGATCCCGTCCTCATCTTATGACTTATGATCATCGCATTTTAAACCTCGGGACCCTCGGGACTTGCGTGATCGAGAGAATGACTCTCTTTTGGGTCAAAGATGAGGTTCTTTAGGAAGGAATGTCCTTAGCCCATCAATCCTACGCTTTAAGACGGTCGAGCTCGTATAGAGGCTTCATACTCATTCTTAAGCGATAATTGGAGATATAGGGTTCAAGATTATCCTTTTCTTAAAGAAATCATGAACCTTTAATGGAAGGAACGATGCAAAGATGAGAACTTTTACACCGGTCCGTTCCAAGGTTGGGGGAAAGGGGAAATGCATGATAAAAAAATGACTCTTTAATGAAAAGATGACATTTTTAGGTTGCAAATGATGCTTTTTGATTTAAAGAAATGATCTTTATGCAAATGATGCATAAAGATTTGATTTTTATGCAAATGATGCATTGAAAAAGGGGGTTTTGATGCAAAGGATGTATTTTTATTGAAAAATAGGGATTTTAGGTGCAAAGGATGCACCTTTATGAAAAAGACTACATTTTTATGACAAATGAGGTCTTAATGCATGCAAAGGGGAAAGGGGGTGATAAAGATATGATCTTTATGAATAAATGCCAAGTCCCAAGCAAGATATATGAATGCAATGAGCAAGTATATCAATTAAAATGCAAGGTTAGGGCGTGCGAGGTTACCAATCGTTTCCTTCGCTTCTTCGGACGGAGCTAGGAGGAGAGGTTCTTCTTGGGTCTTCAAGGAGGAGGGAGATGGCTTCTTGAGCTTCTTCTTCGCCTTCTTGAGCCTTCAAGGGTTTTTCTTCACGTCTGGACTGCTATGGAGTGTGTGTGTGTGATTGTTTGTGTTGTTGTTGTTGTGTTGAAATGGGTAGAGGAGGGCTCTATTTATAAAGGGCCTGGGATAAGGCTAATGAAGTCGTGCGGCTGCAGTGCCCTTGCAAATGAGGCCGTGCGGTCTTATCCACAATGACTCAAAGCATTCTAGAACCATGCAAGGTGGCATCATTCTAGAAGCTTTCTCCTAATTAAGAAAAACGTGTTTTCTTAATTAGGAAGGCTCCTTACAGCCCTAATTTAAATTTGGACTGTTTCCAGGACATTTCCTAACACTAGGAAGGTCCGGGGAATTAGGGAAATTTACCGAAATGTCGGGAAAATTAACCTAAGGCAATGAGCCGATTTGGGTACTTACAAGCCCTCGGCAACGTCCACTTGCAAGGCGAGTGGGGTTGTCGATAGAAAAGGATCCGATCTCGGTGAATGCCGAGACGGATTGGGTGACCAAGGTGGTCGAGTGGCTGAACCTTTTGGAAGGCTACCTACGTATCCCGGAGGAATCAAGCCAGGCCGTAGTTCGGGCTTAGGATCCGCTGGGGAAGGAAGAAGAGAAAATGACCTAGGAGGTCAAGCAATTGACCCTACTGGGGACATGCTAGGAGTGACCCAGGTGGTCGGATATCTGAACTTCTATGAGGGGGCGCTTTATCACTGAGGAGTGACAAAGAAACAGGGTGACCAAAGTGGTCGAATGGCTGAACCTTTTATAAAAGGCTACCTACGTATCCCGGAGGAATCAAGCCTTGATCGTAGTTCAAGCATCACTAGATAGTTAGGAACGATGTCTAGGATCCTTGAGATTTTGACAATTCGGAGGCTGTCACCTGATGAAGCTAGAGCTTATGGCACTATCTCTTTATGACGGAGATAGAGGTAACTTAAGTTGGGAAACTTGAGCGTACGTCACTATTCGCGGATAGAGGTAGCACAAGTTGGAATGACTTGGGCATACTTCACTATTCGCGGATAGAGGTAGCACAAGTTGGAATGACTTGGGCATACTTCACTATTCGCGGATAGAGGTAGCACAAGTTGGAATGACTTGGGCATACTTCACTATTCGCGGATAGAGGTAGCACAAGTTTAGAGTTCTGACAATTCGGAGGTTGTCACCTAGTGTTATCCCGTTATAACGGAGTTAACTGAGGCGACCGGGAATAAAGCTTCGATTGCTAAAGAGATAAGGGATATTTTCTACGAAAAGATGTTATCTTGGTTAAAAGATAACGGAAATTGCATGCCCAAGTGGAAGGTCCAGGGCGTGGATTGTAATTTATGCTCGTAGCGAATGAGGCCGCCCAGGCATGAGATGGAGAAAAAAAGAAGCCGTACGGCTAGAAGCCCGTTTTTCCAGATTATTTAAAATCAGGTTTTGAACGGGCATTGGGCACTTGTTGCCGCCCAAGAACGCAGAGAGAGAGAGAAGAGAGAGAGAGAATTTCGAAATTCTTCAACCCTTTTGCTTCCCTTTGATTTGAAATGGATCCGGAGGGCAATCCCATACCAAGGCAAGCAAGGAGAAACATCTCGGCGGCCGCGAGAAGGAGGAGGAAGGAGCTCGTGAGGACGGAGAGGAAGTATGACTTCCTTACGCCTCCATCGGAGCTTTATCCGGGGAGAAGGGAGCACAAATCAACGAACCCGCGATCAGTTGGGGTAAGCATTCTCATTTTGCTCAAATCCGATGATTTTGCTTGATTTTTGAATGATTTAGGGCTTGACCCGAATTATAGGATTTTGAACGATTTTTTTGAATGATTTTGAGATGCATGAACAACCTATGAGGCTAAGAATATGCATGTGCAATTTTATTTGACAGAAATTATGAGAATGACTCACTTTTTTTCGCAAAATGAAGTAAGAATTTTTTCAAAATATGAGACGGAGTTCTTGCCTTGTGCTGGAACTAGGTCAAAATTCTGATTTTCAATGAGAAAACATGATTTTGGAAGATGAAAATGATTAATGCATGCCATTTTTTTGAAAAATAATGCTTGTGTGCGAAAAATTGTGATTTTGTGCTTTAGGAAAGCAATGACGCGTTTCAAGTGATGAAAGACACGTTTTTTATGCAAAAGTTATGCTAGAAAACTTTTATGAATGCTTTTCTTTTGAAAATATGTGCACTTTTGAATATATGCATGCTTTTGAAATGATATGAAGGACTGACGCTTCTTTTGATGTGCTTGTCTACAGGAGAACAAGTCTAGAGGACCGTCGGAGATAGCGGTCAAGCTTTGGCAGAGGATGCCGGATTTTGAGAAGGATGGGGTGAATCCCAAGCAGCTGGTGAGGGCTACTGGCCTGGATGCATTTGTAGAGGCTATCGGCCGGGGTGTCCACATCACCTCGAAGAGCAAGGGCTTGGTCCAGCCCTTTCGAGTTCGGTGGGACAAGACTCATAGCTTTCACCCGAGCCGGGAGAGCCGACAAAGTGACTCCCGCCGATTTTACCGCTATTACGGGCTTACAGCTTCACCGGGAGGCCCGTGACTTGGAGGGACCACATCACAATGGAGGAGTTCCGTGCTTTGGTAGGGTTTGAGCCGATTCCCAAGGGGCCGGGGATGGAGACACGGAATGTCGAGGTGGCAGTCAGTACTAGCATGCGTAACTTTGCCGCTAATGATGTGGATCGCCCAGCACCGGCTAGAGCATTCATATGGTTGATGCTATCGCCACTATCTTTGCCAATTCTCGGGACGATAGCTATGACTTGCCTCCTCGACTCTGGAGGATGTTGATGGGATAGGGACGGCCTTGGGGAGAGGCCGGATTGGCGGAGCTCTACTTCTCTTTGGACATGTACAGCCGGAACAAGGCCGCTTCCATGGATCGCTTCTCATTTGCCCTTGAGGTAGTCTCCTTTTTTTTTTTTTCTTTTCTTTTCCCCGTCTTGAGACTTTTATAAGAGAGAAAATGACCTTTTGATTTTTTGAACATGCAGCCTGGTTTTGTGAGGTGATCGGGTTCTTCCCTTGGAACCAGCAGAGTGATGTCACCATCTTCCCCGCTATGGTTCGCCGGAGGGAGATGCGAGAGATAAATTCACAGGGAAGACCCGGATTACCTTCGACTACAAAATGGTGAGGCCGGTCATCAACAGTGGATGGGCACGATGGAGTGGACTTCTACCCCGGGGCGTATCCAGAGATTTTGTTGGGAGATGCTATAGAGGTGACGAGGCGCAGGAGGTGGCTTACGGGCCGACATGTGATGTCATCTACTGGGACCGCTTCGAGGCAAAGATGGTCATGTTCCCCCACTAGATGCCATTACTCCTTCCGACCCTCCAAAGACGGATGCCGCAGCCTGTGGACCGGCCGGCGGATGAGATTGCTAGGTACCAGTGTGCATAGCCGTCATGAGGAGTATTTTGACATGGACACCCCTACGCCGTGTGTTGTGGAGCCGCCGAGGACGCCACGCGAAGCTAGTGAAGCCGGCGGTCACTCAGTGGATATGGGGAGGATGAGCCTACCGACTCCGCCGATCCCTCCCGCACATCCGTCCTACGTGGTCCATGGAGTGCCGAGGAGGATGAGGATACCGTCCCCCGATGCTAGGGAGCCCCAAGCACACCTTGCCGCCCGATAGCACCGTAAGTGTACTCTTAGGGTCTTATTCCCTTTTAGCTTTCGATTTTCTCGCTTTTGCAAGTTTTCTCGAGATTTTCTCGAGATTTTTCTTCTTTTTCTCGTGTTCCAGCTCGCACTTACGATAGGTGGTCGTGCAGAATAGGGGCCGGAAGGACATGTGCCGGTCTCTTCGAGGAAGCCGGCTCGCGCTTCGAAGGCGGCAGCTGGATGCACAGGAGCCTCGGGGCGCAAGAGACGGCACGTCTGGGGCACTGCCTACCTCATCGGCCTCGAGTACTCTTCCAAAGGCTATGCCTCGGGGCGGGACCCAACGCCGACATTCGGGAGCAAACTGGCCGAGTACGGCACGATAATGTCCATCTATCCGACTTGAGCGACTGTGAGGACTTGATGAGGAGGCTAGCATTTATGAGCCGAGCATGATGAAGACGAAGAAGAATCTGGAGGCCTAGGAGGTCTCTAGAATAGGCTTGGAACAAAAACAAACAATTTACAATTTTTATGCACAACTTGTTTATTTTTTGCTTTATTTGGGCGCCGATGGGGCGAAAACATTGTATTTATGTTTTATTTGCTTTTCTAATTCATGCTTTTTCAATTTGCATATTATCTGAGCCTTGGGGCGACTTTTTTGCTTGGAATTGGGGCTGAAAATGGGCCAAAATGATTTATAATGGTGTATAAATGCTTGAATGGCTTCGGATATGTTTCGTACAGTGTTTTGGTTGAAAAAGTGGGGTGAAAACTCCCTTGGGCAGCAATCTTTGGTTGCCGCAGAATTTTTCGCAGAGAGCTAATGTAGCCGTGCGGCATGGCCTTGAGGGCAAATGTAGCCGTGCGGCTAACGCCTCCGTCTCGAACCGGTTATTTTCTCGAATAAAAGCAAGGCTTGGCCATTTCATTTCATTTTCACTCTAGACTTGTCCCAATTGTTCCCAGTGAGCATATTTTGGACCGAAAAGCACCATCTTTGATCACTTTGCGATGGAGAAGCTCGTTAGATTGCAAAGGGGGAAACGAGACCATTTTCTATCCGGTCTTCAATCTTGGGCGAGATATAACTTCCAAAATCACAAGGGGCTGCTTGATTCTTCCTTCAAGATCAAGTCTTTATGGCATTTGAGGGATCTCCCGCCCGATTGGGATCTCGCTGAGAGCCGCAAAGAAAGTTCTCGGGACGTCCGGAGACATGTTTATCGCTTTTCTTACAACGAAATCGTCCCAACGCACGAAGACTTCGTGAGCCTTGATTGGGAGTCCCGAGACCGAGGCTATATCTATTCCGCTGATCGGAGACGTGCCGGTGACGGTAAAGCTTGCATCTTTTCCGCAGATTCCTTTGGGAGAGGCCGAGAGGATGATGGTAGCACCTGATAGGATTGACCTTTCGATATCCCGGCAAGTTTGGGTCTCCGTGATATGGCCGCGACCACGGTGGCTATGGATGCTTTCATTCTCTCGCGTATTCTCTATTTTGTTCACCGCCGAGTCCGTGGGGATCTGTCATAGTGGCCTCTTGGACATGGTCGAGACCGCAGTGGCCGGGAAGGATATTGTCCCGCCGGGTTTTGGGAGAGACATTTCATGGGATTGATAGGATGGCTCTGGGAGACCGCTTTCATGAGGTCCGGAGTCCTGGCTATGTTGACTCGCGGCCGCAGGAGAGGCTCTGGGGCTTTCGCCCGGGGCTTTGCCGACTGTCCTTGGGTGATTTCGGAGAGGTGCACCTAGGCAACAGGAATGGTAGCCGGGAGTCGATGATGGCTAGGCTATCCACTTCGGACATCCGCTGGTGGATACCACACCGGAGGCTGCGCACTCAGAGGATATTTCAGGAGTCTTATGCCGCGAGGGTTCCGTGATTCTCGCCGGTCGCCCTTCTACATACCCCGCTTGGTATCCAGCAGCTTGGGGCTTTACAGAGCCATTGAGTGATCGGGAGGACATCCGGACTACGGAGGTGGTGTCATCGATACGAGAGATCCAAATGCCTTCTCTTTCTTCTCGAGGGCTTGGACACATACCGCTTTCCCACCTGTGGCTATCTTCAGGAGCAGGAAGAGCACCATCTTGACCACCGTCTACTTGGACTCGGTACGAGAGGGAGACGGGAGCGACTCAGGTCATCTTGGAGGATAGACGTCGAGCTTTATTGGGAGCCGATCGTGACTCGAGTAGGACTCGAGGGAGACCGAGGCTAAGGCGAGTTGCCATAACCAGCCAGTGACTTGGTCGAGATATGGAGGCTCGGGTACAAGAGATTGTCCGAGGTCGCTCCTTCGACCGAGGCTCGAGGGAGGAGGTGCGGACTCGTGCTCGTATAGAGAGAGCGCTCATCGACACGGGGTTGGGTAGAGGCTCCAGCCGAGGATACCAGAGGTCGGGATGAGGGATACCGACATTATTGAGAAGAAAAGGAAGAAGACTCGACGAGGCCGAGGAAAAGGGAAGAAGACCAAGAAGACTCAAATAATGACGATCGACAAGTCTTTTCTCAAGATCCTCTTATTGCCATTTTGCAAACACATTAGTTTATTTAGGCATTTTATTGTATTTTAGATCTTTTAGCAAGGTGTTAGCAGAGTTAAGAGGTAGACCGTGCTTGAACTCATCAAGAAGTTTTTAACTTGTAATGAACAAGAAATATTATTTTAGAAATTAATCAAGACACATTTCATGGAAATTCAAATGTCTTTATTGATTGGGACCCGCTTTATGAAAACTGAAATGCCCTTTACTATTTAGGACACACTTCATGGAAGCTTAATCGTCCTTTTTATTATTTAGGACACATTTCATGGAAACTTAATCGTCCTTTTTATTGTTTAGGACACATTTCATGGAAACTTAATCGTCCTTTTATTGCTTAGACCGAACCATATATGGCCGCCTACGTTCCCCTTTTACAAGAAAGGCTAAGGGGCTCAGGTCTTCGTAGTTCATTCTCGGTGAACTAATAATTTTTTCATGTGCACTCGTCTTTTGCCTAGACCGCCCTTTTGGGGTTTTCAAATTAGCCGGGCATTACTCTTTTTGCACTTTTTTTTTTTTTTTTTTTTCTTTTTTTATTTTTTTTTTTTTTTTTTTTATCGCACATAGTATCTTCGGAGTTTATCACCGTTGACCGGGTGGACAAAGGGATTGCCATCCAAGTCTCGCAAGCTTCATTGCTCCTCCCGACGCATTTTCGCACCACATAAGGGCCGATCCAGACGGGTTCCCATTTTCCTGTGGGGTTGTCTCGGTAGGGGCTTTACTTTCAAAGACTAAGTCGCCCTCTTTGATGTCTCCGGCCTCGACCTTTTATCAAACGCCCGCCGTTCGCCTCTCGGTAGGCTCGGTGTGTTCCATGGCTTTTAGCCTTCTCTCGTCAAGGTGGCTAACTCATCATGCCGCCGCGCAACCATTCCACTTCATTGACACTCAAGTTTTCCAGCGAGGACCCTTAATGACGGGATTTCCAACTCTACCGGTAACACCGCTTCCATCCCGTAAGTTGGGTGGCAAAAGGGAGTTTCTCCCGTGGCCGTTCGACAGACGCTCAGAGCCCCGCAGTGCTAGGTGCAGCTTTTCGGGCCAATCACGACCACGGGTGGCCATTTTCCTGATGATTCGCTCGAGTGTCTTATTAGCAGCCTTCCACGGCTCCATTGGTCCGAGGTCCGTACGGACGACTTCGTGGCGAGTAATTCGAATTCTCGACAGCTAGCCTATCGCAGCCTTCCTTCGAAGTGTGACCCATTATCGAAATGATCTCGCTGGGCACCCCATATCTCGCACATTATGTTTTCTTTGATGAACCGGGCCACTTTTCTCGAAGTGAGGACCTTGTAGGACTTGGCCTCTACCCACTGGGTGAAGTAGTCGATGGCTACCAACACGAACTCGTGCCCATTGCTTCCCGCCGGGATATTTTCCCTATCACGTCAATGCCCCAAGTTGCAAACGGCCAAGGAGTCGCCATGCAAGACATGGTCATGAGGTGGGAGATGGTTGAGGTTGGCAAACCGCCGGCATTTGTCGCAGTTCGGACGTGCCGAACGCACTGTTTCCATGGAGATCCAAGAGTAACCCATTCCGAGGATCACTTGCATCGTGGCTCGCATTCATGCGAGGACCGCAGTGGACCATTGTGGACTTTTTGGCCATCAACTCTCGGCTCTTTCTTGAGTGACACATAAGAGGAGTGGTCCTTGATACCGCTTCTTGTATAGGTTGCCTCCTAGAATGACATAATCGAGAAGCCAACCTTTTCGTGGCTTGCAAGCTTTTGGCTCGACTCCTTCTTTTGGTCTACCTTCTTCGTCCTCTCGAAAGCCGACTCTCCGTCTTTGAGAAATTGGTAACTGATTATACCAAGGTTCCTTTATAGGCTCGGGTCCTGTGTCCACTTCACAACAGAAAGCCGGGGCTTCTCTTCTACCCACTCGAAGGGCTTTATGGCTTTTCCCTGTGGGATCTCTACCAATGAGGCTAGAGTAGCTAGAGCATCTCGCGAACTGTTCTTTTCCCTCGGCAAGTAGTGGAAAGTCACTTCTGAACCGTCCACCAACTCCTCCATATGGGCATGATACCGTTGCAGACAGTAGGTCTACAGCCTTCCACTTGTTGGAGACTTGGTTGATGATCGTGGCCGAGTCTCCGTAAACTTCGAGCTCCTTGACATTTCTTTCTAAGGCGGCCTCCAAACCAAAGAATGCAAAGCTTCATACTCGCCGACATTGTTCGTGGCAGGAAAGTTCAACTTGAGGGCTACGGGGTATGCTCATCTTTCGGATCGACCAATAGCATTCCTACACCATTTCCTCTTTTGTTAGCGGCCCCGTCAAAGAACAACCGCCATCTATTTTCGTGCTCAACCGCAAAGATCCCTTCATCTCGGAAATTGGGGTTCGTGCCCTCTCGTCTTCATTATCGGGGAAATTCGCCAGTGATCTCGACAATGCTTGACCTCGATGGCCTTTCCGGTCACATAGTTGATGTCGTATTCTCGCCAAGAAGAAAGACCACTTCGCTAGACGCATCGAGAGGGAAGGCTTGTCAAAGATGTACTTGATGGGGTCCATTTTCGAGACCAAATTCACACGGTGGGCTTGCATATAATGCTTCAACTTGCCGACTACCTGCACTCGCCCCGCACAAGTCTTTTCACACGCCGAGTAATTGAGCTCACTCCTTGTAGCTTCCTACCGACAAAGTAAATGGCATTTTCTACCCGAGAGTCTTTCTTCTCGAGCAAGCATAGCCCCAACCGCCGTGTTCTGGATAAAGGAGATAGAGCGTAAGAGGCTTCTGTCTATGTGGGGGGCATAGTACCGGGGGATGTACTAAGTATGCCTTGATCTGGTCAAAGGCATCTTGGCATTCTTCGGTCCATTCTGTGTCCACATTCTTCTTCATGAGCTTGAAGATGGGCTCGCACATAGTAGTCAACTGATTGACGAAACGGCTAATGTACTGCAATTTACCCATGAAGCTTTTGACTTCTGTCTGGGTTTGAGGTGGCCTCATATCCATGATAGCTTTGATCTTTCGGGGGTCAACTTCTATACCTCGCTCCGTGACCATGTACCCGAGCACTTTTCCCCTTGTCACTCCGAAGGTGCATTTGGCGTGGTTTAGTCTCATGGAATGCCGTCTCAGCCTCTCAAAGAATTTTAGTAGGTCAACAAAGTGTCGCCCACCTTCTCCTTTGGAGTGGATTATCATGTCGTCTACGTAGACCTCAATCTCCTTGTGTATCATGTCATGAAAAAGTGCGGCCGCCGCCCTTTCGTAAGTAGCCCCAGCATTCTTGAGCCCGAATGGCATTACCGTATAACAAGAGAGGTTCCCACGGTGTGGTAAAGGCCGTCTTTTCTTGGTCTTCCTCGGCCATCTTGATCTCGGTCAGAGCTCGCAAAACCATCAACGAAGGATTTGACTTCGTAGTTGGCAAAGTGGAGTCCACCAGGATGTCTATGTTTGGCGTAGAGGTAGTCGTCTTTGGGCCGGCCTTGTTCGCATCTCGGAAATCCACACAAGAAATAAGACCTTCCCATTAGCCTTGGTTACGGTCACAATGTTGGACAACCATGTCGGGTATTCAATAACTCGATGAATCCTACCCGCAGTAGCTTCTCAATTTCTTCTTTGACTGTAGAGACCATTCCGGCTTGATCTTTCTCGCTTTTGCTTTGCGGCTTAGCATCTCGGTGCTAGAGGGATTACGTGCTCTACTATCGAACCGTCTAGCCCCGGCATATCTTTGTATGACCATGCAAACACGTCGACGTATTCTACGAGCGGCTCAATCAATCTGTCCCTTTCAACCCCCCGGAAGAAGCTTCCAATCTGTGTCTCTTTAGGTTCCTCAATAGTACCCAAGTTCACACTTATCAAAATCTCCTCGGCGGCTTGGGCCCGGTTTTCCTCTTTTCTCGAAACCCGCTTAAAGATTTCTTTAATGTATTGTTCGTTTAGTGTGTTTGCATCTTGTTCAAATGATTCATTATTAACCTGTTGTTAAATTTTGAGTTAATTTATCATTTGTTAAGTTGGCAATAAGAGGATAATCGTAAAGATTTGTCATTTCATTCAAGATAAGGAAAGATGACATCGATTACATTTTCATAATCCTCGGGCGTGAGGCCTTCGGATGACTCGAGGACTCGGAATTCGAAGATTCCCGACTCAACCGAATAGACAACGGGGTGTTTGACACGACCGGGTTGAGGAGGACGGGTACCAATCCAAGCTCCGTGATCATTTCTGCCGACGGCTATCGGCCACGAGAATGTCTCCCAATTCTTCAATGGCATTTCGTCTTAGTCACCAAAGTGCGAGAGATCAAAATGACTTTCACCATCGTCTCCAATAACGGCAACTATCTCATCATCTCGAACCGAAGTCGATCAAGTCCGGGATTTGTGCTTCTTCGTCAAACAACTTCTTGCAAACCCCACCGATCCGTCTTCACTGGGCGGCTTCTATCTCGGCTGATCTTTGGAAGAGCTAACTCAAAGGCGGAGAAGTCCATTGTCCCGGATGCCGACCTTTTGACACCGGTCGGATTTCCTTTGAAGACGTACTCATTACGAACGGTAGTGGTAGCCCGAGGATATCTGGCAAATCAAGGAACATTCTTCGAACGGGATTGGTGGCTTTCCCCTAACTTTCTCAAGGTTCTCTAGAAGGGTTTTTCGCAAGGAGATCCGGCGATCACTTTCATCATATTGTGTCCCTCCTTTTATAAAGTAATGGGTCGAGACAGACCGTAAGGGATGGAGCCGGACCCCTTCACCTTTCTTGCCTTTAGCTTTTCCCAAGGCATCCCGAGAGTTCGGTTTGTACCCCAAGCCATATCCGGTAGTCTGCTCCTTCACATCAATGATGGTGTTACGACCTTGAAGTCTTCTACCCAATCCAAGTCTGGAAGATAGCTCATTTTTCGCATCATCCTCATGGCGGAGGGATTTTATCGGAAGTAGTGGTGAGGTCGGTGCAACACACTTGTGCCTTGGAAGAAGCTACGGAGAATCCGGTCAATGCTAACCCTTCATCATCATGCTTGATCTCCAATATCGGGATGTCCCGGTCTTTGGTTCCTTCTACCGTGACACTTTGTCCCCATAAATGGTGGTGATAGTTCCATCACTCGGCGAAATTTGGCCTTGATGCAAAGTAGAGGCTACCCCGTTTATCCGGTGGATCCAAGGCCGTCCCAAAGAAGGCGATAAATGAAATCGGAATGTCAATAACTTGAAAATCAACATCCATGACCTTTTTCCGAACCACATCTTGAGAGTGGCGATCCCCAAAGCGATCGTGCCGGTGGAGTCGTAGGCCTTAATAGTCCGACTAGAAGGCTTTAAGTCCGTTGGCTTCAAATCCAATAAATCCATCATCTTAGGCGGCAAGACATTCATTGCAGACCCCGTCAACTAGTACTCGTGGCAATCGACGCTCTTCTAAGCTGGTTTGTGATGTAAAGAGGTTCGTTGTGACTAGCCCCATACTTTGGCAGGTCCAATTCGGTGAAGGTAATGATGTTTCCATAGTGGATATTTCCAATCATTTGGACGACCTCATCGGGGTGACATCTATGGGCACCATGGTCTTGGCCAAACTTTCTTCTAGTTTCAACTTATGAGGGTATGAAGAGGTTAACGGGGACCATAAGGAGATATTGGCTTGGGTACACTTCAATCGAGTTAGGGTGGATCCTCCTTATCGAGTCGGGCTTTTACGCTTCTAGCTTATAAGGTCTTTTATCTGTCTTTGGTTCCGAGACGGCATTCCTTTTGTCACCCTTAGGCTGCTCAATACCTATCTGTCCGGCATCGAGTCATCACATAGACATTGGATTTTCCTTGGTCATCATTCTTCTTTGGAGGATTGTCAATTCTTTCAAAGTCGAGGCGGATTCTTGCGGCGTATGGCCAATTCTGGCGATTGATCTCGATTGACGCGCTGTCGGAAGCATAGGCGGCTTCCCGAATGCGGTCCCCAGGTTACCGGCTTTGACCTTTTCACATTCTCCGTTTAAAGCTTTCACAGTCTCATTCAAACTTTTCAAAGTCGGCATGCAACAAGAATTATCACTTCCGAGTTTGGAGCTTGGCAAATGGCTTTCTCATCCGATCCTAGCAACTTCTTTAACAGAGTAGGATCACATTCCTCATCACATCCAAGCATGTCTTTTCTTTCCCTGAAATTGACCTTTTGACGGCATTTTGGACATTGGCTAAACACTTTACGAAATGGGAAATTCCATCATCAATAAGGATTTCTGCGGGGTCAAACCTCATGGCGGGTTCCTTTTCCTTCTTGTCGAGATATTTTCAGGGCTTTTTGGCTTACGGGCTAACCACTCCTCTATTGTCCCTTAGGCACTTCATTTGTGTCTTCATCGGTGTCACTACGGCAGCTCTCGTGGGAACTTTCGTCTTGGCTCTTATGACCCGATGAGGGCAAAAGCGGGTCGGGATACTTGACGCCATATGAGGGGTATCTCGGACTTTTCCCGGGCTTAGGGATTACCAGGAAGACATCATTATCATCGTAGGACATAAAGGGACTGGGGTCGCCTCTAAACTCGGGACTCTTTCCAAGGCATCCATACATTCTTCTTCGGACCAAGTTTCGGGAGTGACTACTAACACTGTAATAGAGTCTACCCTTCCGATGAGAGTTTGGCTTCGGCGACGCTTACATGTTCTAGATCGGTGGGAGGAGCCCACTTCCCTCTTTTGGCTAAAGCTTCGATCAAGTTTCTCCATTCCCCTACCAAGTCCTTGTACGGAGTATTGAACTCTAGAATATAAGACTCATACACTGCCTCATCATTCTCAGGAGCCTTTGCATAGGGCTGCAGACACACTTTGAAGTGATTTCATCCCTGTTCCAGTGCGTGGCTTTCGCCTCATCTTGCCCTTCGGGTTTCACTTCCGTAGGCTCCAAGTCCATTCCTTCTACTGAACGGTCATCATCACTGTAAATCCACCCATTCCTATTCTCATTCCCGCTGACTCTTATTTGTAGCTATCGAGAGGTAGGCAAATTCACGGCGTTGACAAAATTGGAAAGGTCAAGCGCCTTGGGATTCCAAGGTAAGGAAATTTGGCTCACAGGGTGAAAGGAGGAAAAGGGTCCCATGGGGGATTCGGAGGAAGCGAGGGCGTCGGGACCCTAACAACTTGGGGTATTGGAGGAGGCCGAGAAAGGACAGTCTTTGGCAATGGGTCATATGAAGATGGGGAGGGCATTGGTTATAGGCTAGCTCTTTTTTTTCCTAGTCATGCAGTTACCCAAACCGGCCTTGTTTTCTGTCAAATCGGTCATTCGACTCTAACCGAGGAAAGCGAGGATTACTGCGAACTGTCTGAGGATTCTGCGCTAACAAGTCGGCGACCCGGTGTTCTCACCCACTTCTTTCTCGGCTGCGGGAAAGGGATAGGAAAGGTTTAGACTCGGGGTAGGTGTTTAGAGCTGAAGGCTCAGGCAATATGCAAATTAGAATCTTCAAGTTTACTTAAAACAGTGTCTTTTATTAATATCTATTTGGTTGGAAAAGGGGTTACGCCCTTCTTTTTTCACAACTACTCTAGATCTGGATCGGTGGGTTCCGTCACTACGTCTATAAACCCCTCGTATTCCACTGTATTTCGACCTCCCGGGGTGGACGGCCCGGGCGAGGGTCCTATAGGGCACGCAGATCCCACCGACCGAGAGTAAAGAACGCTCCTATCGGGTCTAGCGGGTCATAGGACCTTTCAACGCACGAGCGATGCGGATTATAGTCAAGGCAATACCGGGAAAGTCTCGTCTCTCTGCCTCGACGGATCTTCGACGAGTTTCGCTTGAGCGAATGACGGTTTTTGACTTTCGGTAATGTCCGAGAATATAATGGGCATGGGTCGGGCGGCAAAGCCGGATGACACGGTGTCACATTGAACTTCGTTGCATACGCGGTGCTTGAGTCGGAATCGAAGTCAATGCCGGTCAAGATCTTGCCAATTTTTCCTTGTCGGAATTTTGGCGAGCTTTGCTTGAGCGAAAGATCTTTTATTTTGGCAAAGACTTGGTCTTGACTTTTACGCATTCCGTGCGGGTCAAGGTCAATAGTCACTGTCGGAGTCAAGATCCCACCGATTTTTCCTTGTCGGAATTTCGGCAGAATTTCGCTTGAGCGAAAATCTTGGTTTCCGTTATGAGCTAAGGCTTGACCTTTACGTGGGTATGCAACTGGGCTATATGACACGGACTAGACCAAAAACCAACCAAAAGTCACGGATTTTTGAAACGTGTGACACGGACTGTGCATTGGTCGACACTTTGTTTGCCATGGGGAGGTTGGGATGATTCCGTGCGCGCCGGGAGCATCGTAAAGGCTGTCCGTGGCTGCAGTGGAACCACCCTCGGGTTTGAAGGACGTGCGTGCAAAAGTGTACAGGATATATCAGGTGCGCGTAGTGTGCGGTCTCCTAAAAATGTTCCTTTTTGAGTTAAAACAGAGATTTTCATAAATGTGTTTTAAAGGAATGATTTTCGGGACGGGGGAAAATGCAACACATAAGCACGTAAATTTTAAGGAGCCCCGATCGGTCATGGAGCTGAATAGCCCCAAGCCGCTAGGGCGCCGGATTAACCATGATTTTTCCTGGTGGAATTGCCACTGAGGTCGTATGGTCAGAATCCTATGAGGATTAGCCGTACGACTGCATGGATCAATTTTCCAGGTTCCACTCCTTTTGCTATTTTTTTCGGGTTGTTTCCCGTTCAAAGTATGCACAGATTCCAAGATGCAAATGATGCAATGCATGGTAAAAGAAAGCAAGCACGATTAATGAAATCGGCGATGGGAGTCTAACCCGCTCAAAGGGAAAAGCTTTTTGTATTTTTTTCAAAATTTTTTTTTTTTTTGAAAAGGGGATACTGGTACGTGGGATTGTTAAACCACCTGGTTATCCCAAGCCCGGGTTAGGGAGCGATACGGGAAGGGTAAGTGGGGTCCACCTATATACCAAGTATCGATTTTTGTTTTGAAAATAAAACTTTTCTCCTTTGGGATGATCCCCACTGGGAGTCGCCAAACTGTGAATGTGTGCCCAAATTCTTTTGTTTATTGGAATTCACGCGAGTTTGAAGACATCCGAGTTATTTGAAAAACGGAGTCGCCACGCCATTTTGATTACCTCAAAACTTTGAAAAAAAGGTTTTATGGGTTCGGAGGTTAAGTTACCCCTTGGGAAGAACGTTTGGCGTTCACCCAAAGTGCCTTGCCGGAGCAAGTCTCCCTAGATTTCATTAATCGTGTTTGCTTGCGTGCTTTCTTTGTGTGCATGTGTTTGAAAATAAGGGGGGAATGTCCCAAGTTGTCTTCCGGACGTACAAACCATTTGTTGGTTGTCGCTCGGGATTCCTTGGAATTTATGTATTTGGGATTATGATCCCGTCCTCATCTTATGACTTATGATCATCGCATTTTAAACCTCGGGACCCTCGGGACTTGCGTGATCGAGAGAATGACTCTCTTTTGGGTCAAAGATGAGGTTCTTTAGGAAGGAATGTCCTTAGCCCATCAATCCTACGCTTTAAGACGGTCGAGCTCGTATAGAGGCTTCATACTCATTCTTAAGCGATAATTGGAGATATAGGGTTCAAGGTTATCCTTTTCTTAAAGAAATCATGAACCTTTAATGGAAGGAACGATGCAAAGATGAGAACTTTTACACCGGTCCGTTCCAAGGTTGGGGAAAGGGAAATGCATGATAAAAAAAATGACTCTTTAATGAAAAGATGACATTTTTAGGTTGCAAATGATGCTTTTTGATTTAAAGAAATGATCTTTATGCAAATGATGCATAAAGATTTGATTTTTATGCAAATGATGCATTGAAAAAAGGGGGTTTTGATGCAAAGGATGTATTTTTATTGAAAAATAGGGATTTTAGGTGCAAAGGATGCACCTTTATGAAAAAGACTACATTTTTATGACAAATGAGGTCTTAATGCATGCAAAGGGGAAAGGGGGTGATAAAGATATGATCTTTATGAATAAATGCCAAGTCCCAAGCAAGATATATGAATGCAATGAGCAAGTATATCAATTAAAATGCAAGGTTAGGGCGTGCGAGGTTACCAATCGTTTCCTTCGCTTCTTCGGACGGAGCTAGGAGGAGAGGTTCTTCTTGGGTCTTCAAGGAGGAGGGAGATGGCTTCTTGAGCTTCTTCTTCGCCTTCTTGAGCCTTCAAGGGTTTTTCTTCACGTACGGGTGCTATGGAGTGTGTGTGTGTGTGATTGTTTGTGTTGTTGTTGTTGTGTTGAAATGGGTAGAGGAGGGCTCTATTTATAGGCAGTCTGGATAAGGCTAATGAAGCCGTGCGGCTGCAGGCCCTTTGCAAATGAGGCCGTGCGGTCTTATCCACAATGACTCAGCATTCTAGAACCATGCAAGGTGGCATCATTCTAGAAGCTTCTCCCTAATTAAGAAAAACGTGTTTTCTTAATTAGGAAGGCTCCTTACAGCCCTAATATAAATTTGGACTGTTCCAGGACATTTCCGGAACACTAGGAAGGTCCGGGGAATTACCGGGAAATTTACCGAAATGTCGGGAAAATTAACCGGAAGGCATGAGCCAGATTTGGGTACTTACACAACCCCATTGAGTTGTGGTGTGCGCTTTGGTGTCTTCTCCATACGAATACCATTTGCAGCACAATATTCCCTAAACTCACCAAGCTCATACTCCCCACCATTATCTGATCTCAAGCACTTAAGCTTAAGTCCCGTCTGATTCTCCACCAAGGCTCTCCACTTCTTGAACACCTCGAAAGCTTCATCTTTCCCCTTCAAGAAATAAACCCAGACCTTTCTTGTAGAATCATCAATAAAAGTCATGTAATATGACGCACCACCAAGGGAAGTTACCGGAGATGGTCCCCACAAATCAGTGTGAACAAGTTCTAACTTTGCTTCCCTCAAACCCCTACCTGTCGTCGAGAAATTGTTTCTCCCTTATTTGCCAAACATACAATCTTCGCAGATCCCCACGTTGACTGTCTTCAAACCCGGTAGTAGTCCCTTTGAACAAAGTACTTTCATCCCCGTCTCACTCATGTGACCCAATCGACAGTGCCACAAATCCGTATCACCCTTGGCTGCCGCCACCGCGATACTATCCTTGGTGTTATTCGCCAAATACAAAATCCCCTCCTTATTACCCCGAGCGATCTCGCAGTCCTCCTTGGTAATAACCCAGTTTCTGTAGCCGAATGTTACCTTGTAACCTTCTTCGTCCAACTGCCCAACTGATAATAGGTTCTTTTTCAAACCCGGAATGTGTCTGACCCCGTTCAGATGTAAGACCTTCCCGTCCGATGCTCCTATTCTGACATCCCCCTTCCCCTTGATTTCCAAAGGCTCGCCATCCGCCAGATAGACCTTACCGAAATCACCGGAAGTGTAATTCTCCATCTCTTCTTTATGCCCGCAAGAGTGGAATGATGCCCCCGAATCCAGCACCCATGATTCTAGTGCACTACTAACACTCAGAACCAGTACATCGTCACCTTCGACTGTCACATTCACCGAATTGACCCCACGATTGGGACAATCCCTCTTGTAGTGTCCCAACTCCTTACAATGATAGCACTGAACTGATCCCTTTGCGACCTTTGGTTTATCTTTGATCTGCACAGCTTTGCCCTTACCACTCACCACGTTCTCCCTAGATTCGGTTCTCCCTTGTTTGCTAGTACCCGGCTTCCCCTTGCTAGTAGTAGCTAAAGCCGATCCTGAAGCACTCGATGTCCCCAACTTCTTAATGCGATTTTCTTCGCCCAAAAGAAAGTCTTTAACATCATCATACTTCAATTTCTTCTTACCTGCTGAAGCATTGATCGCTGTCACCGTTCCGCTCCAACTTCCTGGTAAAGATGCTAGCAACAAGCACGCATGAACCTCATCATCGAACTTGATCTACACCGCAGTCAATGAGTATATAACATCCATAAACTCATCGATGTGCTTAGCCAAGGATCCTCCCTCTTGCATCTTGAGACTACCCATCTTGCGTATCAAATCAACCTTATTTGCAGCAGATGGAGTTTCAAATCTCTCAGTAAGATAATTCAACAGCTCCTTGGTGGTTGTCGACTTCTTGGTAGTCTTTGCAATCCACTTTGACAAAGTAGATCTGACCACCCCTAGGGCTTTCCGATCCATGAGTTCCCATTCTTCCTGATCTTCTTCTTCTGGTTTGACACCCTTCAGAGGCTTATAGAGATCCTTGTTGTACAAAAGATCCTCAATCTGCATCCTCCAATATCCGTAGTCAGACCCATCGAATTTCTCAACCGCCTGTTTGTCTTTGCCCATTCTTGATTGCTTGACAACACCCTTGATCTTGAAACCAAGAGCTTTGATACCAGTTGTTGTGCAATATGGCCCTCCACTACCAAGCAAACCTATAAGAACGATTAGAGCACACAAAACAAAGCACAAAAAATAAATCACAAAGAAGAACACCAGAATTGTTTACCCAGTTCACCAATATGTTTGGCTACGTCTGGGGGCACTACCAAGCCAGAATTTTGCACTATAATATGTGATATACTGTTACAATGAGTTTTGGGGGCGGAACTATACTTATATATGACCTAGGGAAACAAACCAAACCCTAGATGGACAAGGAAACTAGAAAAACAGGCGTGAAATCCGGACTGCTGAAGCGGGCCCAGCGCGGCCGCCCTTCAGGCCTGCGCGGTCGCGCTAACCTCCAGAGGACTAAAGCCCTTGCAACAACAAGCAGCGCGGTCGCCCTCATGCCCCAGCGCGGTCGCCCTCGAAAGATTGCCTCTGAGCCAATTGTTCCTGTCCAAGTGCGCGATCGCGCACCATCACCTGCGCGGCCGCCCTTGACTCCAGAAACCCCTGACGAAATTCTTCCCTTTTGCTCCGAAGTCTAACCCGGTTGGTCCTCTATCCCAACAAATAACTTGATCAAATTCACCAACAACAAGTATATTATAAGAATCCATTTATAAACACACATATGAAGATACAAGGAAAGGAATTGTAACAACTTGCAACTCACAAAAGTCAATCAAACATATTTTTCATTCATTCTAAAAACCCAAATAAAATGTTTCCAAAACTCTTTCATCACAACTAGAATAAATATGACCAAACCTCAAATTAACCATTCCAACATATTTCAAACTTCAAGGAAGGGATTCTAATTCACCAAACACCCACTTAACAAACCCACATACTAGAAATTTCCTTCTTGCTCATTTAGGTCCTAATTCCTTTCATTCCCAAGTAAATAACTTAACTAAATTCACAATTACTCTATACCATTCTTCTTTCAATCTTAGATCACCATTTTACACCCAAAATCAATTCAACCTTGACATAACTTTTTCTACTCAATTAACATTATTCAAAATACCAAAAATCCTTTTCTTTCAACAAGAGATTCAATAACACATAAAGTGAGCAATTATTAGAAGGAAGTCATAATAACTTACAAAAAAAATGATACGAAACGAAATCTTTATTTTCCGGGCTTGATGCGCTCCCCTCGCCGCCACGATCAAGAATATGCAAACGGATTGTAAAATGGAAGGGAATTGAATTTATTAAGAATTTTGGAAGGATAAGATGGGAGGGAGGTTTTTCATGGAGAAAATTTGAGAAGAATGAAGAAGAAGATTGAGAGGATGGGGAGGTTAAAGAAGGAGGTGAGGGAAAAAGTAAGAAAACATGGCCTCCCATGCTCTCCATTTGACTAACATAAATAATTAATTTAACTTTCCACTTAAGCCCCTCAAAGTCTAAGGAAATACATCTAACACCTCAACTTCTATTCTTTACACAAAAACACCTCACCCACTCATAATATTTTATTTGTTTTCACTTGTTATGCTTCACCCAAAATACTTTAACCTATTTCCAATTAAATCATAAAGCTTTAAAATTATTTCACAACCAATTAAAGACATAAAATAAGCACATAAAGTTAACCAATAATATAAAATGTATATAATAGAATGCTAAAATAGTGCCTAGGTTTAGGGTCGTTACACTTTGTCTACTTGCTTTATAATCGAAAATCAAGAAATTTCGACAGCATAACCCCATGGTCTCCAAGTGCACGACTTAGACTAGGTCAATCAAACACTATCGATTAGAATCGACAATGTGTAATCAACCATGTCTAGTATACACTCAGAGAACAATAGGAATGCAACCAAAATATCTCAACTATCGACTATTCAAACAATTTTAGGGCCCGTTTGATTTAGCATATTGATATGTGCTGATGACTTATTACTTATGACTGATAACTTATGACTGATGACTTATGACTGATGAGCTGATGAATGATGCTGTTTGATTTACTTATGACTGATAACTTATTATTATTATTATTATTATTTTAATTATTATTATTTTTTTTTATTTTTTTTTAATATTACTACATTATTATTATTATTATTATTATTATTCTATTATTTTATTATTATTATTATTATTTTATTATATTATTATTTTTTATATTTATATTTATTATTATTATTTAATTATTATTATTTTTATTTAATTATTTAATTATTTTATATTATTTTATTATTATTATTATTATTATTTTATATTATTATTAATTTTTTTAATTTTTTTATTTTTTTAATTTTTATTATTTTTTATTATTATTATTATTATATTATTATTATTATTATATTATTATTATTATTATTATTATTTATTATTATTATTATTATTTTATTATTATTTTATTATTTTATTATTTTTATTATTATTTTTATTACTCCCTCCGTCCCAGACCAAGGGTATATGGGGGGGATTTCACGCTTCTTAAGAAATTTTTTAAAAAATAAATAAAAGTTAAATGTGAGATAGGGAATAGTAATTAAATGTGTGATAGGAAATATGAGAGATAATGTAAAAGTTAAATGTGTGATAGGGAATAGGAGAGAGAATGTAAAAGTTAAAAATATTTAATAGGAGAGAGAATGAGTGGGAGGAATAGTAATTAAATGTGTGGTAGGAAATAGGAGAGAGAATGTATAAGGATATAATGAATGATTTTTTTGTAAATATATGAAGATGATAAGGGTATTAATATATTCAAAAACTTGCCTTTTTTGAAAATGAACTCTTGATGCAGGGCGTCTCAAAAGGGAAAGATGACCCTTTGAGTGCAGGACGGAGGGAGTATTTTTTTATTTTTATTATTTTTTTATTTTATTATTTTTATTATTATTATTATTTTATTATTTTATTTTATTATTATTTTATTATTATTAATTTTTTTATTATATTATTTTTATTATTATTATATTATTTTTATTATTATTATTTTTATTATTATTTTATTATTATTATTTATTTATTTAATATTATTATCATATTATTATTATTATTTTATTATTATTTTTATTATTATTATTATTATTATTATTATTATTATTATTATTATTATTATTATTATTATTATTATTATTATTATTATTATTATTATTATTATTATTATTATTATTATTATTATTATTATTATTATTATTATTATTATTATTATTATTATTATTATTTGTTTATTATTATTATTATTATTTGTTTATTATTATTATTATTATATTATAGCTTTTTTATTTTTATTTTTATTTTTATTATTATTATTTTATAATTATTATTATTTTATTATTTATTATTTTATTATTTTATTATTTTATTATTTTATTATTTATTATTTATTATTATTATTATTTTATTATTATTATTATTTATTTATTTTTATTATTTTTATTATTTTTATTATTATTATTTATTATTATTATTATTATATTATTATTATTATTATTATTATTATTATTATTATTATTATTATTATTATTATTATTATTATTATTATTATTACTGTTCATACGTGTTTTTGGCTTAAGCACTTTGTTTAATCACTTGGCTTAATGCTTATGACTTATAAGGGGGATTGTGTTTTAATTGACTTGTACATGACTTATGACTTATTTTGGCCAAAACGAAATCAAACGGTTCAAAAATGACTTATGGGGAGTCATAAGTCATAAGCACTTTGAAATAAGTGATATCTAACGGGGCCTTAATAGACAAAGATGATATTTACAAAATTATATAATCGTGCATTTCAAGACTATCCACACGGACAATTTAAGAATCGATGACTACATGTTGACCTCAACATATAAGTTAAAGATTCTTAAACAAGTTTCTAAGCTTTTGTGTTTCAATCGTCACAATGTCACGTCGTAACATTAATTTTTATTCATTACCGTAAAAAGTATAATTTTACAATAATGAATTAACACACATCTATCATATTTTTTAAATTATTAATATTGTGAATAATTTTAAATTATTAATAACCATAGCCAAGAACCACAGAAAAAAAGGCAAAAGGAGAGATGAAATACACACGAGAGTGTATGCTCTTCTAAACTAAAGTGATTTTGTATGTTATCATGAAAGACTATCTCCTCTGCTTCAATGAGCAACAACATAACCTAAACAACTTAATCATGCATCAATTCTCACTTCTTTTTTCCTTTTATCTCATAGTAATACACCTAATAAATCATTAATAGATGGTTATTATAAAGTACTTAATCTCTTCATATGGGAGTTTTTACTACTAAAATGGGCAAAAAAAATCACTAGCAAAGCCCATATACATCAAACATCATCAATGTGAAATGAGGCAACAAGAAAAACATCGTGAAGCAAAGTGCATACTTTCATAAGCATACATTGTATATTGTGATCTCTATTTCACATAACTACATTTATATTTTCGATATGAAATAAGGTAAATAGAATAGTATCAAGAAGCAAATCGCATATTATAGTAAGCATACTTGGCACATTGTAATCTCTGTTTCATTTAACTACATTCATATCGTCAATCAGAAATGAGGCAACAATAATAGCATCATAAAATACAAATCAAACAATGGATAAACTGAGAAAGGGAGATGAATCGAAAGTTTGGATGAGCAAGTGTCTAACCTTTCACTGTTCGTCTGATCGGAGGAGAGCTGCTGGCTGAAATCTAGGGTTTCGGCTTGCGACGGCAACGGTGGCAGAGGGTGGACGGCGGCAACGGTGGAGAGGGTGGAGATGCTGAGAGAGTAGACAAGAACACGGCGGCAACGGTGGAGAGGGTGGACGGCGCAGCTTCGTGGCGGTGTGGAGAGGTTGGACGACGGCAGCTAGGGAAGAGAGAGAGAGATGAGAGATCGTAAGGAGAGAGAGAGAGAGAGAGATTTAAGATTTAGGTCGTAAACGATTTTGGGGGAGGCGTAATTTCTATTTATATTTAACCTCAGCGACAGAACTATTCCGCCGGTAAAAATAAATTTCAGCGGCGGAATTTAATTCCGTCGGTAGAATTATCTATCACCGACGAAAAATTTCGCCGTTGGTGGTAATTTTAATTTAATTAATATCAGTATTTTTATTTATATAAAACATAAAAATTATTTTAAATAAAATATAACAAATTCATTTCAAAAAAATAAATATAAGTCAATAAATATTATTTTTGAAAAATAAACAAATCATAAATTAAAATAAAATAAAAATAGAGCTGAACAAATTAAAAAAAAAATTAACACTGACGGAATTATTCCGTCGCTACTACTACCACCACCATCACCACTACCACTACTACCACTACCTACACCACCACTACTACCACTACCACTACTACCACCAGTACTACCGCTACTACCACTACTACTACTACCACTACTACCACCACCACCACCACTACCACTATCACTAATACCACCACTAGTACCACTACCACCTACCACTACTACTACCACTATCACCACTACGTACTATCGCTACTACCACTTCCACCACCACTACTACTACACCACCACTACTATATACCACTACGTACCACCACTACTATCGCTACTACCACTACGCTACTACCACTACTACTACCGCTACTACCACTACCACTACTACCACCACCACCACTGCACCACCACCACTACTACCACTACCACTACTACCACCACTACTACCACTACCACCACTACTATCGCTACTACCACTACGTACTAACTTTTTCGATAACCGTGAACCGCCGATTAATCGAATCGGCCACGTCTACCTTAACCTATACGTACCCTAAATTCCTAAACCCTGAATCATATACTTATACCCCTAAACCCTAACCCTAAATGTAACGACCCTAACCCTAGGCACTATTTTAGTATCATATTATATGCTTTTAATATTATTGTTAATATTATGTGTTCATTATATATCCTTGATTTCTTGTGTTAGGTTGAGATGGTTGGGAAATAATACTAAAGTCTTAGGATAAAATGGAAATAGATTAAATTATCTTGTTGAAGTATAGTAATTGAAAATAAATAAAATGTAAGTAGTAGATTTTCCTTGTGTAGAGGAAGGAAGTAAAGGGGCTTAATTTCATTTCTTAAACTTTAAGGGGCTTGAGTGTGAAAATTTGAAAGATCACAATTAATTTGGCATGGGGGCCATGGTTTCTCCCCTTACTTCCCTCACCACCTCTTTCCCTTTAGTCAACATTCTCCCATACTCCCCCATCCTCCTTTTCATTTTCCCTCATCATTTTTCTTCTTCCTTCCTCCCA
Source organism: Adenophora triphylla var. japonica (assembly GCA_022495995.1). NCBI lineage: Eukaryota > Viridiplantae > Streptophyta > Magnoliopsida > Asterales > Campanulaceae > Adenophora > Adenophora triphylla. The sequence continues at coordinate 21,855 of JAFEMH010002950.1, read as the reverse complement.
ATTTTCATGGAAGCTCCTTCTTAAAGCCTCACTTTCCAAGTTTCTAGAGAATTCAATTCTTCTCCATTTGGCAATCCGATTGTACTTCCATGTTCGGGGCAACTAGGGGAGCACATCAAGCCAAGAAAATCCTTATTCCATCCTATATTTGCTAAGGTGAGTTATTATGACTTTCCCTTCTTTAAATGTTCATGAATTATGGATGTTGCTATTGTTATTATAATGATTGTTTGATGTTTTAGAAACCTTCTTGGAGTTGAGGAATTGGTTAATGTTATAGAATGATGTTGTTGTTCATAGGAGTTGATTAAGAGTGTAAGAAAATGGGTTGAGTTGGATTAAGATGGTTAATCTTGAAATATGGTAGTAAAATGGGTGGAAAACCAAGTGGTAAATGATCTAGGTTTAGGATATGCTACTTTGGGGTTAAATGGTTTAGAATGGAATTAGCAAAGTTAGAAATCCTTTCTAGGTTCACAAATTAGAGGAAGCTTGGTTTGGATTTTGGTTTCTTGAAATATTGAGTTAATGCTGCTGCTGGTACCTGAATTTGGTCGTGGCACGAGTCGTGCCCACTGGCACGAGTCGTGCCCATGGCCAACTCGTGGATACGACTCGTGGAATTGGAGTTAAATCGTTCTGATCAACTTAAGGCTGAAATGGCACGAGTCGTGCCCTGTGGAAATAACGAGTCGTGCCTTGCTAAGGGATGCATGAATCTGGGAAAGGCCAAAAGGGCACGAGTCGTGCCCTGGCCTGGTGACATTGAACCAACTTTAGAGCTGTTAAAACCTATTCAAACTAGAACCAAAATGAAATCTCTTTAACCTAGATTAAAGTAGAATACTTTGGCTACACAATGACATCTTAAGTGATTAAAATGGAATTGGGGAAGTACTTTAAATATTGCTTGGAAAACGCTTGGCAGCCTAGTTTGACAACTTGACAAATATGACTCCAACTTGGTAGATTTAACTTGGACCTTTATAGAGGCCATGTATTGTTGTATAATGACTATGTAGGGTGGGTTGATGATACCTTATTGCCTTACTTGAGTTCATATTCATTGATTATACTATGCATAGTGTGTTGAATAAATGTTGCACTATGGTATTGGTGGAACATGAGTATATTTTACCATGTGGCTATATTGCTTATCCCTTTTGTGGATTTTATTTCAAGTAACTATTATGTGCTTGATATTGTGTTAATCAGCTGATGTTGGGGTATAACATAATACGATCAATTATGGAAGTGTGACCTAATGTGATCGGATTATGTTATATCTGTGAACGTCCCCTCTTGTGGCCACAGGTCAGGGTTATAGCATTTGTATTGAGCCAAAAGCCTTACAGAGTTGCTACTATCTTATATGGTTCCCTGAGACATGTGTCTTATAAGATGTGAGTATTGCTTAAGCAGCTCACCTAAGATTGGAATTTTATATCCAATGTTGTACGACTATTGTTCAGACGGGAAAAGGTAAACCGAGGTAATGTAAAGTGTTTACAGCTTTTCCAATGTGTTGTATGCAACTTGTTATGTGTTGCATCTTATTTGGTATATTGCTGCATTCATAATAGCTTGCTGAGATTTATTCTCACCCCTCTCCCTTTAATGTTTTTAGATTCCGAGACAGGCGGACCGGTCAAGTAAGGGCGGAGAGGAGTTTGGAAGTGATATTTTGGGAATTGTCGGGGTATGTATAGGTTGGCGTAGAAAGTGTATTTTTGTATAATTCCTTTATGGAGTTTGTATTTATAACTTTAATTTCTACGTTATAACCGATATCTTTTGTAACTAAAACAGTTTATTACTTTCAAAGTTGGTCAACTCTTTCTCCAATGTGGAGAGGAGTAGAGTTATTTTGAAATGGTTATGTAAATTGTGTTTATGTTTGAAAGTTAAATCAAAGTTTTAAAAGTTTAGGAAATTTTGGGTTAGTTTGGGGACGCTCCAGCTCGGGATACGTGTAGGTTTCGGGTCGGGGTCCTCACACTAAACCCTAAATCATATACTTATACCTCTAAACCCTAAACCCTAACCCTAAACCCTAAATCTCAAATCTCATATACTTATTTTTTTTAATTTTTTATTCACTAGGAAATAATATTTTAGACTTTGTTAATTTGTGGTTTTCTTAAAAAAAATTAAAACAAAATTAAATTATCACCGACGGAATAATTTTGTCGCTGCTAAATTAAAAAAAAATTAAAAATAAAATAATATTATCACTGACGGAATTATTCCGCCGCTGATAAATTAAAAAAAAAATTATTTTATCACCGACGGAATAATTCTGTCGCTGATAAATTACAAAAAGAATTAAATTACCACCGACAGAATTATTCTGCCGCTGATAAATTAAAAAAAAATTAAAAATGTTAAATTATCACCGACGGATTAATTTCCCGCTGATAAAGAAATTGCGACGGAAAATTTCGTCGGTAAAGTCAAGACCAGTCAACACACACATTAGCGTCGGTATTGAAACGAATATTCGACGAATATTCGTTTTTAGCGACGGAATCCAGCGGCGGAATTAGATTCCGTCGGTAATTTTGGCGTCAAATTTATTCCGTCGCTATAGCATCATTTCCGCCGCTATATAGTGACGGAATAATTCTGCCGCTTATAATTTCGCTAAAGACACAGTTTCTAGTAGTGTTGGTTCAAACCACGATTTAGACCAAAACTCATTTTCATATTTATTTAAATTTTTCGTAATCTCATAGAAACAGCGAAAGATACGGGTGTTAGAAGGAAAGTCGAAGGAAGAGAGAGACTAGAGAAAGAAAGAGGCCGAATAAAGAAAAATAATTTACAATTTTCAATCATGGAGAGAAATTAGTAATTTATTTATCGCAATAACGATAACAAATGATAAAATTAATATTAAATAAGATATACAACGCGAGTTAGGATTAGTCTATATAATGTAGGTTTTTTTATTGATCTAATATTAAATTTTAATAAATATACGAAATTATTAAATATACAAAACGAGGGTTATAATTAGTTTATATAATGTGGTTTGATCTGGTGGTTTGGTCATGCGGTTCGGTTTAGTGGTACGGTCTTAAACCGCGATTTGATTTGATTTGGTTTGGTCTGTGAGGGTCAAACCACAAATCAAACTGAACCATGTTTTTTGCCAAAATTTAAGATCAAACTGAACCATTTATACTTGAAAAGCAAATCAAACCGCATGATTTGATTCAATTCAGTGTCAAATCGCAATTTAAATCAAACCAATTACATCTCTGCTGCTTCTGCTTGCGCCAAATATGGAGCAAGATTTATCTTGCTCTAAAATGGCGTGGCCTTTGAAGTGTCTGTTGGAGTAGCCACATGTACCATACTCCTCCGTCCCACGATAATCTGTAAAGACATCTTTTGGACGTTCCACAATAATCTGCACTTTTTCAAAATGGAAATGGGATCCACTTGTCTATATTCACAACCATTACCCACTTACTCCACTTTCTCTCTCCTACCCAATCATCTATACTCGAAACACATCACCTTTTTCACTTTTCTCCTTAATTCTCGTGCCATCAATTTTTTTGCGAATTTCTCCGGGGCGGAGGGAGTATTTAAAGTTTTGAAGTTTCCTGGAGATGGTCTAATGCAGAAGTAGAGACGCAATAAATTATGTAGTTGATGTTATTGAGATGTAAGAGAGCCCCATGCATTTCAAGAATCATTTCTCGTGGAAAAGATCTTAAAGATCTTGGTTGACTTAAAATTCATAAATCTGTAAATATTTTAAACAGGTGTGAATCTCCTTAAGCTTTTATATATATATATATATATATATATATATATATATATATATATATATATATATATATATATATATATATATATATATATATATATATATATATATATATATATGAAGTTGTTTAATGTGAACCTAAATAAAATAAAAACTTAAAAATCAATTATAATCATCATCGGATATAAGATGCAAATCAAGGGTTCAGATTAAATTTATATTAAAAAATGCGGTGACATTTTTGCAATTAATAAAATAAACGAGGATGAAATGTAAAACTATAAACAATTGATGAGACTGCGCGCTCGATTTAGTAGCTAATTAACAATTGAATACAAGTGTATTTGGACATTGCAATTGAATTTATTAAATAATTAGATATTGAATCCAAGACGCTGCTTACGATCTAAATCACAAAAATACCACTGCACATTCATAAAAACGAACAAAAACTTACAAAAATGTCACCGGACCTTTTTATGTGATATCTAATCTAAACCGTGGATTTATCTTAATCTAAGTGTGGTTATTGGTTCCTAAATTCCTATTTTTACTTAGGTTTTCATTGGCGTAAAACTATTGAGTATATATATATATATATATATATATATATATATATATATATATATATATATATATATATATATATATATATATATATATATATATATATATATATATATATATATATATATATATATATATATATATATACTAGTAAAAGCTCGTGTCCGAGGACAAGTTTTTTTTTTTTTTAAGAGCAAAATGGAAAAGGGACAACTTAGTGAGGGCAAAATGGGAAATTTGGCATTTTGCATCGTTCATAAGATCGTTCACCCATGGTGTGATTTATACCATATATATATATATATATATATATATATATATATATATATATATATATATATATATATATATATATATATATATATATATTTGTTTGCTTCTAAATATTAGATGTCTGAATTTTTAATAATTTTCTTTCAAATTTAAATTTAAATTTTATTCATAAATATAACTTTTTTAAAAAAAAATCTCAAAATGAAAATTGAACATTGAACATTAATTCTAGGAACTTAGAGAGAATGAGTATCTACATAATACAATACACATATGGAAAAATCGTTTATAACCGCTGAAATAAAAAGCGACTGAGATTGATTCTCAAAAATTGATCTAACGGTCTGGATTAACCAAAATATTCCACTTTCCCACTCACAATTTTATAACTCCCCACCTTCTTCTCTCAAACATGTTTTTTAACTTTCCCCCCACCTTTTTATTTATAGAGGTTAGTTACAGAAAACGAGATAAATTGGAGTTGGGGTTGAAATCAGTAGAAAAGGTTTGGAGGGGGGGGGGGTGTTGACTTGGAAGAGGGTTTGGGGTGAAATTTAGGGGACGTGCCTCGCACTAGTATAATTACATTTAATTTAACATATGTTGTACATGCAAAGGGTATCCAAGATATGGGCACGATCGTAGCAACTTCAAATTTTAAATATATTCATGTTTAAAATAAGGAATTCTCACATGAAATATTATCTAAACTTCAATTTACTATAAATACCCCATATTCATTTAACTTAGCATTGCACTCATTCATCACAAACCTAGCTAGTTTTGCTACACTCTTAATAAAAAGATATATGGGGTTTCTTGGCTACACCATTCTCCCCCTCCTCATTATATTCCATTCCCAAAATGCCCTCTCAACAACCACCGGAGAACGGAACCGATACATTCTTGACGCCCCCTTTGCTAGAACTCATCCCCTGAGAAGCCGGTTTTTGGCTAGTGTCGCGAAAGGCAATAGTTGTGACACTAGCAATAATAACAATGTGTGTAACGGTGTCTCGGCTGATAACAGAAGGAGCCTTCTCCAATGTTGCACAAAGAGCTGCCGTGATGTTCTTAACGATGTTAATAACTGTGGGAAATGCGGGAAGACATGCAAGTTAATGGAGCTTTGCTGCGACGGAACTTGCATTAATCCGTCTAACACTTCACATTGTGGCAAGTGCCATAATTCATGTTCTTCCGGGAATTCATGTGAGAATGGTTTTTGTGGTTATGCTAATTAGATCCAATTTTTTATTACTACTTCCATTCGCTCATCTCAAAATGAATGTTTATTTTTGGGCTTGACAACGAAAGAGTACACTAGTTTGATTGTTTAGGGGAGAAGAAAATTTAAGTACATGGGATAGTAATGATATTTTGGATGTTCTATACATTTGAATTTATTTGATTTTCTGGTTAAAATGAACTTATTGTTCTTATTTTATGATAACGTAATTCTTTTCTTGGTTAGGAATAAGGATAGTTCGTTAAAAGGAATTGAAATCCTTGAGGGTTAGATTTGTTATTCCTATATACACAAGTAATAAACTAAAATATTGTGTGCTAGTAGTTGATCAAATTAATCGTCGTTAATTTGTGTTAGCGAGAGAGAATTTGTGAGATCGACAAAGAGAGTCAAAGGCAGTGGTGGGACGGACTAGGGGTGCCTTCAAGGGGATTTCATGAACGGCATATATGAGATGTCTAGAGTTTATTTGCGTGAAGGTGTGTTAATGATTCAGATGCTATGTTTATTATTGAAAACATGAGTAAATATTGTAACACTGCTGATTTGGTGATATTACTTTCAGATGCTATGTTTATTATTGAAAACATGAGTGAATATTGTAACACTGCTGATTTGGTGATAATACTTGATATCTTGGTTTGGTACTTCCCAGGGATGCGGTCGTCTTTGAGTTAAACTGGGTTAACAAACCATATGTTTTCTTGTTGATTACATTCAAATAATTAGTGTGTATGTTGTGTCTCACCATTAGCAAATAGTATGGGCTAGAAACTGCACACAATTCCACAACGGTAAGTGGTTCTTATTGTGCATTTTAATAAATAAAGCAACTAAGAAACTTATTATGCGACAGACAAAAAATAAATACTCCGTCCTATAAAAATGTTCTTATTTGCTTTCTTGTTTGTCTCAAAAGAAAAACTCATTTTCATAATTACTATCAAGAAAGGTACAACATGCACTCCAAAAAATTAAAGTAAAATGTGTGTAATGGGGTGTATGCAAATATTATTGTTGAAAATCACATTGCCGGAATATCTACGGTGACCGGAATAATTGCGGAGGAGGTGAGAACAAGTGTACTAATGTTGGCTATAGCAAATACAAATGTGGAAAGTGCGGTAAATCTTGTGCAAAGGGCCTCATATGCACTTATCTCGGGTGCCCAATGTTATTCGAAAAATGGAGGACAGATTAGCTTCATGGCAAGATAAATTATTATCACTTGGTGTCAAACTCACAAAAGTATGTCTTCTAGTTGTTTCAGTGCATTACTTGGCTCTTATGGTCCCTTCGAAAAGGGCCATAATGGCAATGCATAGGTTGATTGAAAATTTCTTCTGGAGTACGGCGTATGAAAATTGTAAGTGTTGGCCTCAGAATGAAGGTTGTTTGAATATTCGCAGACTTTAAGATATATCTACGGCATCTGCTAAATATGAAACATTGGTGGAGGCTACGTGGATCTACATCTCATTGGTCTATGCTTTATGTTGGCAAAACATGGTCACGATTCCCATCCCTTAAATGACACAATGCCTTCCTTTGCCTCTCATATCCGAAAACGAATGGTGGAAGTTAAATATTTTATGGAAGATCGCATAGCATGGCGTGTGGGACAAGATATATGTATTCATGAAAAATGGCTTCAGGTATTTCCAAATCAGCGGGTTGAAGTATCATCTTTGATTTCCAATCACATTCCTAGAGTCCCAATTTATCCGTGAACATTATAGTAATCACTTGCTTTTTCTCATTGAGAAGCAGCACGTTACACTCACAAATGGTCCAGATCTTCTTTAAACAAATAAAAATGAAAATTGAGAATATTATTCTAGATCGGAGGAGGGAGTATATAATAAGCAGAAGAATGTGGGTCATGTCCTTTTCACAGTGCGTTTTAAGGTCCAAAATGGACATCTATTACATAAACTAACTTAGATTTGTTCTGTTTTGTTTTGTTTTGTTCATTATTAATCAAAGTGTGGATAAGACATTGGCAAGTGGCAAGTGGCCTATTACCAGTGTGGTTATGCTAGTAAACATTGGCAACTATAATGCTCCATATTTGACCACTGACAAGGACATAGGACTTATATTTTGTATTTGTAGTTGCCAGGAAAGAACCCAATCTTTTTATTTGGTTAGTGTAGTTGCCAGGAAGAACCCCAACTACTTGAAACGGGAAAGAAAGCCCATAAAACTATAAATACCCCTTGTTGCAAAATCAAAGTTAAGTTCACCTACTACAAGGAAAACCTACATAGACAGTGATAATCAGCAATATTTTTGGTCTGTCTTCCATAGTTTGGAGCTCAACAATGGGTGCAGGTGGTCGAATGACAGTTTCCAGTGAAGCGGAGGGCAAAAATGTCTTCGAACGCCAACCCGTCTCCAAACCTCCATTCACCTTGGGTGATCTCAAGAAAGCCATACCACCCCATTGTTTCAAGCGATCTGCTCTCCGTTCATTCTACTACATTGTTCATGACCTTGTTATTGTATCCATCTTTTATTACCTAGCCAACACTTATATTCCCCTTCTTCCTTCTCCTTTACAGTATCTAGCATGGCCTCTTTACTGGTTTTGTCAAGGAAGTGTTCTTACGGGTCTTTGGGTCATTGGCCATGAATGTGGTCACCATGCTTTTAGCGAGTACACATGGCTCGATGACACTGTTGGTTTCTTCCTCCATTCTCCACTTTTCACTCCTTACTTTGCCTGGAAATATAGCCATCGTAGCCACCATGCCAATACAAACTCACTTGACAACGATGAAGTTTACATCCCCAAACGCAAGTCCGGTGTAAGATTCTACTCCAAACTCCTTAACAACCCACCTGGTCGAGTTTTCACCCATTCTTTTAGACTCATTGTTGGCTTCCCTCTCTACCTCTTGACTAATGTTTCTGGTAAGAAATACAAGCGATTCGCTAACCACTTTGATCCAATGAGCCCAATTTTCACTGAACGTGAGCGCATCCAAATCCTCCTCTCGGATGCTGGCATACTTGGTGCCGCATACTTTTTTTACCAACTGGTAGCAGCAAAAGGATTAGCTTGGACCATGTGCATTTATGGAGTACCGGTGTTTGTTGTCAATGCCTTTTTCGTTTTGATCACGTACTTGCATCATACCCATCTTTCTTTGCCTCATTATGATTCAACCGAGTGGACATGGATAAGGGGGGCACTATCCACAATTGACAGAGATTTCGGAATCCTCAACAGAGTTCTCCACGATGTAACACATACTCATGTCCTGCACCATTTGATCTCGTATATTCCGCATTATCATGCCAAGGAGGCAAGGGATGCCATAAAGCCAGTCTTGGGAGAGTACTACAAGATTGATAGAACCCCAATTCTAAAGGCGATGTGGAGAGAGGGGATAGAATGTGTTTATATTGAGCCGGATCATGATGAAGCTAACGAGACCAAAGGCATCTACTGGTACCACAAAGAGATGTAATGTTGAACAATGTCTCTGTACCTCCCAAACATAGAACTTAATTTCATGATCAAAATCCAATTATTAATAAATTTGTTTTAATTGCAATCATTTTTTATACGTCAGTCTGTCAGAACACCAGCTCTTCCCGGGTGCGGATCTAGGATGTCTAGACAGTGGGTGCACAGTTTACACTACAATTTGTTTTTTCAAATTCAAGCCCTAAACTCGTATAATTTTCCCAAATCTCCCAAATTTTTAAAATAAAAGTATTTTATTTTTAAATCCAAGACCTAAACCTAAAATTTTCAAACTCTACATTTGGAAATAAATCACAATCAAACACTAAGCTTAGATAGAAACAATTCAAATCCAAAAATATTTCATACATGAATAAATAAGTACATAATTATTTAAGAATACAATAAAATTAATATTGATACGATAATTATGTTTCCAATATAATAATAAATTATATTGAAAATTCCTTGCAAACTCATTTTTCTTTTCGTGTCTATTTATCGATCCTTCTACTCCATCAATTCCTAATGTAACTATTTATGAAATGTGTATAAAATTATACCGACTTATTTTGATATCTATTTGTCTTTGTGTAATCACAATTCAAAAAAATAATTATAGAGTCCTCTGAAATTGGTGAAATGCACATATAATATTCAACATCGAGGGTAGAAATGGGCTTTGAAAAGAGAAGACTTTCAAAAGAGAGAAGGAAAAAATATATGGGCCTGACAGGTTTAGAACACGAAATCTCCATGTGATTAAGCTGCCAACTTTTCGCTAGGACAGAAATTGTAATGGTAATGTTGTCAATGTAAATTACGTACAAAGGGTCATGGGTGGGGGTGCACTTATTTGTTGAGGATTTTTCTTTAACTAGTCATAAAATTCCACCGGGTGCACGTGCAACCCCACCTCCAATGCTAGATCCGCCCCTGCTCATAAGACTTGGAACCAATAAAAAAACTCCTAAAGATAAGTCAGAACTCTAAAACATCAAAATAAATCCTAAATCTACTTTTATGATAATATTAACCCACCAAAAATTACTATCAAAATCAAGATTATTAAAATCAAATCTAAGCTTATCCAAATTGATGTTAATACCAAGTACAAACTACAGAAGGGGCTCCAGTAAGTGTCTTTAGCAGTATTGATCTTATTCAATCCAGACACTTGAGAACTTTTAGGTAAAATCAACTTGGCATGTCTGTGATCCCCTAGGGAACATTGATATTTTCTGGACCAGTTTCAATTTTTCCTTTGAAGCAAGACAGGAAGTAATTTTCAACAGTTGCAAGAATTTCGCCTTGTTCAGAAAGTACCTTAACAGCTCAAGCTCATCACGGCAGTCATTATAAATGTCAGTGAAAGAAATATTGATAACTCGCCACAACAAACACTTGGGTATGTTCAAAGGCTCGATCCACCAAGACTCGTGTGAGCCATTGCACATACCTCCTCCCTGATCACAAAGAAGGTAAAAAATATTATAAATAGTGAATCAAAGAAATGTAAGTAATAGAGATAATGGCATGAAGAATCAACCTTCATGACGAGGTGTTCCAAGTTGTCCATGCTTGGAAGTAAGGTTTCTATTACAACCTGCCAGTCAAGGCATTTATGTTGTTCTAACTCCACACGTGTTAAATTATGAAAACCAGGTAAACTGTTTATGGATGCAGTTCTAATGGCCTGCCCAAAGAAGAAGTTCGTGTAAGAAAATACAGGCACTCATCTCAAGAATGAATTGTACGGGAACCACTAATGATGATAATTACCTTTAGAGAATGACCTGAAAGTGATAGAAACTTTACCCTGGAAAGTTGTTCAATAAATCTGAAAATAGTAATACTGTAGGTGTTGTCATCAGGCCCCATTGTTCCATAGATGTTGGTGTCAAAATTGACCTTTGCTTCAAGCAAGGAAGAGAAGTTAACATTGATGTAGTCACACTTTGAATTGTCATCTAGATGTAGGTATTGAAGTTCAGGGGTATCAATCTGAAGTTTAAACGGACGATCATCAAAGCGCCAAAAATGTAATTCAAGTCTCGTCAGAGAAGGTATGCGAACAATTAGGCACGGTACATTATCCCAGTCTTCTCTATAAATGGTGAGGTTGTCAAGAACGGGACAGCTTGAGAAAAGTTGGTGAACTGAATCTTGATCGCCGTATTTAACACACCAAAGCTTTAGAATCTTAAGATTTGGGAAGCTAACAGAAGAATAGCTTGCGATTGTAAATGTGACATCATAAAGCTGAAGGAATTGCATACTAGGGAAACATATTGTGTCCGATGAACGAATGTTGAAATGTACACTGCCTTGCAGCTTTAAGACCGCAAGTGCCTTAAAATTGGATTTAGTCAGCGGCAATTCAAGAGGTTTTTCCAACTCAAGACTTAGATCCAATTCTCGAACGTTGCGAAAAGCAATACAAATCCAGGTTTCTAGAACAGAAGGGTCACTTAAAGCTTGAGAAAAGTTGAGCCGGAAAGTATGTAAAGAGCGAAACTTGAGGATGACCAATACCCCGTTCACAAAATTGGTAAATTCAATCATCTTCTTCTCAAGTGTCTCATTGTTTTGATATGTAAAACGTTTAAGCTCATGATTGTCGAAGTCAAGGTTGGTAATGGAAAACCATTGGAGCGCCCATCTCCTTGATAAAATGCTGGTTGAGACTGCATCTTTGGTCGGAAGCAAAGACAGGATTCGGCTAAGTAAGGGGTTTGGCAAACTGCTAATCCTATCCTTGGGAAATTTTGATCTTTCTTCAATTGTCGCCATCAATGGACACACACACACACCTACTATAGATAATTACACTAACCTGGAATGCGGTGGATCTAAAACTTCATCGTCCAGAACGAACTTACTTCATTTCAGCCACCGTCGTATGTGCTAGGGTTTCGTTGTTCAGCAGGGAATCAAAATGTGCTTCAATATGAGTAGTAGGGATGGCCAAATCGGACCGGAACCGAAAAATCGGACCGAAAAAGTCCGAAACTGCCACGAACCGTTACGAAAATTGGAATCGGGGTAACCGTAACCGTTTTGGAGAAGGGCCGATTAAGGTTCACATAAATGGTGAATTGGACCGGAACCGGAAATTCCTTGTTTTCAATAATTTTTAGCTTCTTTATTCATTATTGATCGGAACCGGATCGAAACCGCACCGGAACCGAAATCGGAACCGTATCGAAACCGGATTGTGGTAACCGGATCCGGGGTAAGCAAGGGCCGATTAAGGTTCACCCTTTTGCCAAATTCGAACCGACAGTTCCGAACCGGAACCGATTTTGACCATCCCTAATGAGTAGGAGTGTTGGACTTTGGAAAAATTGCACATTAGCCCCTTCGCATTAAATCAAACTTTGTTTCGCATAAAACGACTTTCAGAAAATGATTTCCCGTAAAATGACATAAACATATTTTCGGCTGTTTGGTAAGAAAAATGTTTTTCAAAAAATATTTTCATATGTTTAATAAATTAAAGAAAAATATTTTTTTTTATAAAAACACAATTTGAGATAAGTTGAAATATATAGGGTGGGATAGGGTGATAAAGGTGGGGTGGTAGGATAGGGGGTCGGGATTAGTAGGGGTGAGGTGGGTGGATGTGGGGTAAGGATATGATAGGGTGGTGGGGGAAATATAAATGCAAGCTAGGGTGGTGATAGGGTAGGGTGTGGGGGTGGGGTAGGTGTGGGGTAGTGTGGGTAGCCGAGAGTGTGGGGTAGAGTGGGTAGCCGAGAGTAGGGGAGTGGGGTTGGGAGGGAAAGTTGTTAAAAATAAATTAATTTAATTATGAGTAAAAAAAAGGTATGATCGTGGGAGGGGGGTTGGTGTGTGGGGGTGGTGAAAGTTGTTAAAAATAATTTTAATATGAATAAAAAAATTGTTTGGGAGTGAGGGATTTGTTAAAATATAATTTTAAAATGAATAAAAAAATATTTTTTGATCTTGAGGTGGTGGTAGTGGGAGTGTGGAGTTGTTAAAAATAAATTTAAAATGATTATATTTTTTTTGGACCCCGGGGGGATTGTAAGAAATAATTTTAGTATAAATAATTTTTTTATAAGGGGATGGGGTAGGGGTGGTTGATGTGGGGTGGGTAACGTGGGGGTTTATGAAAAGTTAAGTGTGAGGGTGTTACCATTTTTCAGAAAATATTTTACTTAGAAAAAATTAGTAAGTCATTTTATTTAGAAAAATGGAAAAAATATTTTTCGAAAAATATTTTCTCAATTTTCCGGTGATTACCAAACACCCAAAAATAAGTAAAATGTTTCCGAAAAATATTTTCCCTCAAACAAGCGGAGCCTAAGTTACAATATACTCCCACCCTCCCTCCTCATCCGGCCCATTACAAACTTCACATTTTACTCCCTCTTTTTTTAAGTGTGTCACTACAAAGTCCAGTGCCCAGTGATAAAACTCGGCCACAATAATAAAGTTCGGCCTTACTTTTTTTGGTGAGTGTCAAATTTGATCTCTCTATTCGCCTCCAAGCGTAGAAAATCGTGAAAAAAAATGTGTCACTACAAACTAGAAGTGTAAATGGTTCGATTTTGTTCGGTATCGACCTATTTACAGACAAAAGCACTCGTCATAAGTTTAAGAAAATTTCAGACCAAACCGATCCATGAAAAAGTTCAAATCGAATCAAACCAAACCGCCATGGTTCGGTTCAGATTGGTTCGAACCGCGGTTCAGTTATTTGGTTCAAACCGTAGTTCATACCGCAATCCATACCATGGTTTAGACTACGGTTTAAATCTTGATTCAAATCGCGAATCGAACCACGCTGAAAGTGTGTGGAGTCTCACACACGTTGACAAGCCAAAGGTTGACTAAATTAAGTTTTGTTACTTTCTTCATTATTTAATTTAAGTAAATATTATGAATATTATATTTATGTACATTCACTTACTAATCGAATATTCAGTTTATTTTGGTGTATAGTTTGTTTATTTTTGTAGGACTCTCACACAAGGAAAGAAGTCAAAATTGAAAAGGATTGCTTGAGTGATTAAAGAGATAAAGAAGACTAAATTGAAGAGATATCCCTCAAGCTTATCTCATCCTAATCCGTGACCTCCTTGGCTATAAATACAAGAATCAAGGCTGTTTAGATACACGATTTTGGTGACTCTATATGCTGAAGAATTCAAGCTTCAGAAGAGTCCTTTATGTCTGAGAGTGTTTTTGATTATTTGTCTTCTCTTAGTTTACTTTTATGTAATCGCTTCAATAGAGTTTTAATAAGAGAAGTTTTATTGTCTACAACGAATTGTCGTAGATAAGTGTTATTTCATGTGTTCATTTCATTTTTACTTGTTCATTTCCGCTTGTTCTTGTTGATGTTAGTACTTGGTGTGATAGCATCAGGACTCACATCAGTCTGTTTTTCTTTCCTGTGTTGTTCCTAGCCGCTCCATTTCTTTCAATTGGTATCAGAGCTCCACTCGACTTCACTGAGTGAGATCCAAGAAAGAGTGGTCATTATGGAATCACACTTGAATCAATACCGCCCACCGGTTTTAGATGGATCTAACTATGCTATTTGGAAAGCTAAGATGCGTCTCTACATCAAAGCAATTGATGAACGAGCGTGGCTTAGTATAATTATTCCATGGTCCCTTCCTAAGGTTGAAATTAAAAGTAGTGAAGAGGGGGAAACCTCAGAAAAAGTCTACAAAATCAAACTAGAGGAAGATTGGACCACTGATGAAGTCACCCTTGCTAACTATAATTTCAATGCTCTTGGTGCTATATCAAGTCATGTGGATGAATACAAGTTTAGACTTGTAATAAATAAAAATGTAGCAAAGACTGCCTGGGATATTTTGCAAGGTCACTGTGAGGGTGATGATAATGTTAAGGCTACTAGGTTGAGAATTCTCATGACCAAGTTTAAAAACTTGAGGATGAATGAGACTGAGGACATAAAAAGTTATTCTGCTAAATTGAGAGAAATCTCAAATGAATGCCTCTCCATGGGTGAGCCTATATCAAATGCTAGATTAGTAAGCAAAATGTTAAGAACCGTTACTGATAAGTTTAATATTAAAATTGCTGCTATTGAAGAAGCACATGATACTATAACCATGGGTTTAGATACGCTTGTGGGTAAACTAACCATGTTTGAGATGAACACATCTATTTAGCAACAACATAAAGCTGAAAGTGTTGCTCTTGCTTCTGCTCTCTCTAGAGTATCCACAGTACCAAAAGAGATTGAAAAAATCTCTAATGAAATAGATATTTCAAACTTGGAAACTGAAGATGTTGCCCTTTTGACTAAAATATTTACATATTTTCTCAAAAATAAACAGGACAACAAATTTCCTTCTAAAAATCCAAATACTTTTGAAAAACCAAAGGAGGATACTGAAAGTAGTTTCAAGAAACCTACTAGTTTCACTAAGAATAGATCTGATATTGTTCAATGTAGAGCCTGTAAAGGCTTTGGGCACTATGCAAATGAATGTGCCAACACTCTGAAGAAAAAGGGGATGAGCTTTTGTGCGACCCTTAGTGACAGTGAGGACGAAGATGAAATGCTAAACTTAGTAATCATGGAAATCTCGCCTTCAAGTCATGAACATCAGTCTGATGTATCTTCAGATGCTGTCACATCTACCATCACATCTTCTGACTCTGTGGTATACTGTTTTAATTCTTTGCTGACTAAGAAAACAGAGAATGAAGAAGAGGATGATGGAAGTTATCAAGAACTTCTTGATGCTTATGCTGATTTATATGCCGATCGGGAAAATGTGTAGAAAAGATTGCCGTTTATGAAAAGGTCAATGAGAAACTCTCTACTGAAATTTCAACTTTAAAAGGTGAACTTAAAGAAGTTACCACTGAAAATGACAACCAAAAAGATTCCATAGCCAAACTTGAGGTCATGCTCACTAAACGTGACATTGAACTTGAGAAAACCAAAATGGAACTTACAGAGGCCAAGAAAACATTTGCAAAAATGAATACTGGAAAGGCAACTCTTGATGAGGTTCTAAGTATGGGTCATATTTCAAAGTCTCGGCTTTGAATCAAATTTTACAAAAGAAGGAGAGAGTTCCTCAAAGCCTAAGATCTTTCACAATTCTAAAACCACATCCAAGAAAAAGAGATTTGTTTGTCACTACTGCTTTTTACCAGGTCACATCAGACCATTTTACTACAAGAGAATTCACGATCTGGGAAAAGATGCTCCTCAGATGAGTACCCGGATGCACTCACATCACCACTCACATCGCCAGAAAACTGGTCAGTTCGTGTGGATGAAAAAGAAAAGTGAGGAATGAAATGTTGTTTTTACCTCTCTCAAGAGCAGCATAGCTAGCTCATGGTATTTAGATAGTGGGTGCTCAAGGCACATGACAGGTAATGCAGAATTTCTAACTGATTACACTATGATCAAAGGTGGAAATGTGAATTATGGAGGAGGAGCCCAAGGTAAGATTGTTGGTAAGGGAACTTTATGTGTTAATCATATGCCTAAATTGAAAAATGTCTATCATGTGGAAGGCTTGAAAGCTAATCTCATTAGTATCAGCCAACTATGTGATGACAATTTACATGTCAATTTTGACAAACATGAATGCAAAGTTTTTGACAACACTAATCAATGTTTGTTCACCGGAGTAAGGTCTCAAGATAATTGTTACAAATTTCGTGTTAGGCTAGGAGATGAGTGAAAGACAGCCTTCAAGATGCGAGAAGGTTTGTACGAATGGTTGGTTATGCCTTTTGGGCTGTCTAATGCCCCGAGTACGTTCATGCGTGTGATGAACTGCGACCGTTTATTGGGAATTTTGTAGTTGTCTATTTTGATGACATTCTTATTTACAGTCGGAGTCAAGAAGAGTATATACAACATGTGCAGGAGGTCTTGTTCGTGTTTCGTAAGGAGAAATTTTATGCAGTGACAAAAAAATGTGTGTTTATGGTTCCACGGGTATTATTTTTGGGGTATGTAATTTCGGGTGATGGGCTGCAGGTGGATACAGGCAAAATAGCAGGGTACATGTGGCGGCCTCCCCAACGTGGGACCTATAGACTCGTGCCCCAAGCTGGAGGGTCCCAAACTGCCTCCATAAAAAAAAACTTTTACTTGTTTAATTAACTTGAAAGTATAACAAACTTTAACAAATCAACATAACCTCTCCACTTAGAGGTGGTTTATAAACCATGTTTGAAAAGTCACAACCTGCTTTAGCTACAACCACTACAAATGTAAAGGCTTACAAATGCCAACTTTGAAAGAAAACCAATCCCATGTTTAATTACAATACAAACACCCTGAAACATGTTTATAAAAGTTTTATATGCAAATCTCCCCAAAATAATAACAACCACCACTACTCCCCAACTCCCAAACCAAGTACATACCCTGACAACCCAAAAAGTATAAGATCCAAACTCCTTTCCGGCCTCACCGGTCTAGTCCTCCTGTCTCAGCGGGATCTAAAACAATTAAGGGAGAAGGGGTGAGAATAAATTACAATAAGCTATTATGGATGCAACAATATGCCATATAATATGTAACACATAAACAGGTTGCTCATAATCACATTGGTAAAGCGGTAAACACATTACGTTACCTCATTTTACCTTTCCCATCTGAACAATAAGTCGTACAACGTAGGGAGTAAAACTCCACTCATTTGTGAACTGCTTAGGCATATTCACATCTTATAAGACCCATTTTTCAGGGAAACATATAAGATACCAGCAATCTGTAAGGCTTTTGGCTCAATACAGGAGTTGTAACCCCAGTATGTGGCCATAGAGGGGGAAAGTCATAGGTATAATGTAATCTGATCACCTTATGGAACAATTTCTTATAAATGATCGTATTCCATTATACCCCCATTGATCAGCTGATATAAACACATTCAAGCACATAATAGATACTTGAAAATAAATTCACACCTTGAGATCAATACATAACATGATAATATTACTCATGTCAAACCCTCACCATAGTGCAACTTACATTGAAAACACTATTGAATAATGTCAAATCAACAACATGGTATTAATACTCATGTTCCAACCAATGAAGTAGTGCAACATGTATTTAAACACTATGTGCACAATCAACCATGAATATGTAATCAAATATGGCCACAATGAATCACAAGTAAGCCCTACATATTCATTACACAATTTTAAGTACCTTCTATAAAGGTCCAAGAATAAATTACCAAGTTTTGATAACTTTGGTTAAGTATTTACAATGCCTTCCAACCATTTTCAGGACAATATTTAAAGACCTTCCCTATATCATTTTGAACCATTTAAGACTTCATTGTAAAGCCCTAATGTTGTACTAGAGTTATAGTTAAAGAGGAGTTAAAAATATATTAGGTAGACTAGGGTTTCAAAGCTTGGAAAATGATTCGTAGTCGCAGGCGTGGGCACGACTCATGCCCTATGGCACGACTCGTGCCACCTTAGACCCCCTCCGATACGCCTCGTCCCTATATGGCACGACCGGTCACGTATAACAAGGCACGACTCGTGCCTCAAGGCACGACTCATGCCCTTGCCCAGAAAATCATTACCATACTGAACATCAGCAGCCAAGCAAGAAAATGGTCATTTTGATTCAACTCAATATGGTTTAACAGCAGTGTACTCATTCCATAACATCTAAAACCTTCCTACAAGGCCATAAAACACACCCATAACAACTCTAACACCTCCAATACTAACCCTCATGCCATGAACATCTTACTCCATCTCAACCCATTATCCTTTCATTTTCCAAAAGCCAAATTAAATGATCCAACAATTCCAAATATCGTTTATATCACGTAATATCAACGTTAAACACGAAATGAACAATTATTGGAAGAAATCATAATAACTTACTGTTTTGGACAAAATTCAACAAGTAAATTTATCTTATCAAGGATGTCTGGGCACAAATGGAATATAACTCACAAAACAAGATGAACGCAAGGATGTAACGAGGAAACCCTTAGAACAATCGTTCGAGGGAAAAACCTCGGGAGTCTTTTGGAAAGCCTACCTAAACCAAAAAAATATTATTGAGTATTGTAGTTTTCGAGTACAAGTGCAGAGTGAGAGTAAGCAGAAATGTGTAACGTGTGTACAGGTGCGCTCTAGGAATAATATATAGGCATGAATATAACTGAAAAAACAACAACTTGAATGACATGCTGATATTCCGCCTAGAATCTCGCCATTTGTTGATGAAGATCAGCCGTTATCCCTTGGTTGATGGATGAGACCGTTGTGTTGTTGCTTGACCAAGTCCATGCAATCGTTCAAATGATGTATTTTTATTTATATTTTTGTTCGTGAAAAATAGGAAAATACAACAAACAATTTCAAGGCGTTAGTCCAAGATGTAAGTCAAGACGTTACCTCAAAATGGATGACCAAGATGTAGAACATGTTGAGTGGATTTTTTAGGGTGAAACAATTGCTCCCAAAATATTAAGGGAATTTGCCCCATAAGTTCCTTTTGAAACAAATCACTTTCCACTAAGTTCCTCATTGTATTAAAATGACCGGAAAGTTCTTTTTACAAGTGAACTTCCAATTTTGCCCTCACAACATTCTGAAAATATAATACAACATTCTGAAAATATATACAACATTCTGATTTTTTTTTTTTGAAAATATAATACAACACTCTGAAAATATAATACAACATTCTGAAAATATAATACAACATTCTGATTTTTAATTTGTTTTAAAAAAAAAAATTTTTTTTTTGAAAATATAATACAACATTCTGAAAATATATGGGACAATGACCCAAATATTAAGGCTTTTTCATGCTGAAATACGGAAAGTCTTAATGTTTTGACAAGTGTTGCCTCGCCTTGAAAGGAAGTTGATGAGGTGGTTGGCCCGCACAAAGGTTCGAGGAATTAGGGCTCATTATGGGCTTTCAGAAAGGGCCTCTCGTCATATTAATTTGAATTTTGAAGGAAAAAATCACATTTCTTCAAAAGTTGTCTTCACTTCACCGGTGCTAATATCCCCGTCTTCTCTCCTGTGATTACTCTTTTTCTCGCTTCTCCGTTTTCTTTCTAATCGTCACTTATGGGTAAAGGGGAAACGTTTATTGATGTTGAGGCCACCCCTCCCAAAGGTTTTAAATGTTTGGGGTTTATAAAGAAGAAAGATGATGAACGGTGCAACTTTAGTGCATCCCACGTTGATGCGCTGAAGAGAAACAATGTGTTTCCCCCAAACGCGGAGTTTCTTGTGCCCGGCGAAGCGTGTAGTGTCGATTGCTTTTCTGTTGATTGGGTAGGTTTTTATGAATATCCTTTTACAATAGGCTTGAAATTCCCCTTTTCCCCTATGATTACCCATTTTTTCGAGGTCACAAAATTGGCGTATTGCCAATTGATGCCTATTGGTTGGCGTACATTGCACACTTTAGACAGGATTTCAGCTGAACAGGGGCTGGTTGCTGGTTTAGAAGAACTAGACTTTACCTATGATATTAGGGATTTTGGGAATGGTAGATTCAACTTTAGGATTAGGCCAGGTAGGGATCCCTTGGTTTTAGGTCTAGACGCTGCTGATAGAGGGCGGAAACACAAGTACTTTTATGTGAAGAAAACGAGTTTGGAGGGAGGCAAGGAGGTGGTGTCTGCTTGGATCCGCCAAGGTAGATGTTGATTTTTGGCTTACATCTTTACATCTTGCTTGATTGTCATTTTGACAAGTTTTTTACTTCCTTTTTGCGTAGTTGCATCGTTGGAGGAATTATTACCACCGACCGAAGAAACCGCTACGCTAATGTTGAGTTGATTTTGAATATGTCTCACCGAATCCCCGCGAAAGTATAAGCCCAATCCTGTTGAATTTTTTGGTGAAGACTCTAGAGAGGAAGAGAGAGTTTCTGTCAGTGCCAGTCCAGCCAAGATGTCGTCTGGTAAAGTCTTTCTTCATAAATATGGTTCTTGATTTTAATATCCATGTGACTCTTCTCATTTCCATGCTGCAGTGACGCGTTCAAAGGCAGGTTTCGATGTGAATGACATTATGTTTAGTTTAAGAACTAAAGTTGGTGTGAAGCTGGAGGGAGGCAAGCCTCTTTTCCCAAAGGGAGATAGCTTAGCCAAGGCAGGCAAGAAAAGGAACGTAGATGACATGGTGATCACGGTAGAGGAGGACTCGAAAATGGAGAGTTTGAAGGCCAACATGGAGAGTGTTGAGAAGGTAAAAAATCCTCTTTTCGAATTGCATGGAATCTTTTAGGTGTTGTTTTCTGAGTCTATTTTATAGGTGACGAAGTTCATGGGATCTTTGGAGGAAGTAGAAGTGAAGGAGGATCGAATCAGGATCTTAACCCAGAAGGTGAAGGTAGAAGGTGAGAAAGTTGTTCGTGCAAAACCAAGAATCGAAAGGTGAGGAGAAGGAGTTGATGGATCTTACCACAAGGATGTCAAGGTGGAAGAAGAGCATATAAAGGAACCGAAGGAAGCAAAAGAAAAT